>CAUJRU010002458.1:0-76274 GCA_963277665.1 Viscum album | reverse complement strand
TACCTCGAGGGAGTGATGCTGTTTGGGTTATCATCGAAAGGCATAAGAAGGTTGCTCACTTCTTTCAGATCAAGGAGACCTTCAATGTTGATGAATTTGGGCAGTTTTACATCCGATATATTGTACGTCTGTATGGATTTCTACACTCCATTGTTTCAGACAGGGATGCACGCTTTACTTCTTGGTTTTGGCAGGGGCATTAGAAGGCTTTGGGTACATAGGTACTTTTGAGTACAACATACCATCCCCAGGAAGATGGCCAGTCTGAGCATACAATCTAGGTGTTTGAGGATATCCTCCGATCTTTCATTATAGACTTTGTTATTTCTTGGCAGAAGCATATTCCACTTGTGGAGTTTTCCTATAACAACAGATTTCAGGTGACTAATCAGATGGCACCTTACGAGGCCTTGTATGGTAGGCCATGCCGATCACCTTTGTGCTAGCTGGAGGCAGGAGAGACAGCTTTGTTGGGACCTCAACTTGTTCAAGAGACCTCAGAGCAGATTGAGTTTATTCAGAAGAGTATTGCAACATCACAGTCTTGACAGAAGTCTTATGCTGATCAGCGGAGACGACCGTTGGAGTTCGAGGTCGGGGATCAGGTTTTCCTGCGTGTCGCACCGAGGATGGGACATAAGAGGATTCAGAGACAGGGTAAGATTTCACCATGGTACTTTAGGTAGTTTGAGGTGTTGGAGAGAGTTGAGCTAGTTTCCTATCAGTTCTAGTTACCTTAGATGTACTGGGCTATGCACGACGTTTTCCACGTTTCTCAGCTCCGACGTTACTTTTCAGACCTGTCTCATGTATTTCAACCCGAGGAGGTTTAGCTTGAAGCGGATGTGTCATTTGAGGAGAATCCTATCCATATTGTCGATCATATTACAAAGGTTCTCCATGGCCGGTCTGTTCCTCTGGTATGGGTGCTATGACAGCATGGGCGAGTACATGATGAGACCTGGGAGAGGGAGGCCGATGTACGATCACAGTGGCCAGAGCTGTTTAGGGTTTCTTCTTCTACGCCTCGCTAGGAAATTCAGAGACGAATTTCTTTAATGGGGGAAGTTTGTAAGAACCCGGATCTTCATTTTAGGTATGTTTTTCCTTTTGTGGTCGTTTTTTAGAAAAGAGAAAAATCTGGAAATTTTCAAAGTACACAACGTGTACTTTATAAGTACACACAAGGTACTTTAATGTCGCGGAAGGCCATGTGATGGCCGTGTCTGGGCCACACAAACGGTGTGTAGGGGCGATGGGGAGGCCACTTAAAGTGGAGTATGGAAAATCCTAGTACACGTCGTGTACTCCAAAAGTACACACCGTGTACTTTTTTCATTAAATAGATCGGGGTCGCGTCTAATCGACAGAATGATCTTCTTCTCTAGGTTTTCGACCAAGAGCATCTCGTACTGCTGCGAACATCCTTCGAGCCCCCAGAGCCTCCGTTTGTTTTTTAATCGACCGCTGTCGATTGCGTTGTAACCGCATCAGCGAATTCTTCCTTCTTCAGGAGTTTCATTCCATGATTTTCCCTCTTTCTCAAGATATCGTGGGATGATCCTTTTGTATATTTTTGTAGATCTATGACGTTATAAGGAGAATCAAGCCTCATGGTTCAAGTATATCGATCTACTAGTATCTAGGTAGGTGGTTTGTGACTTAACTTTTGATTTCTTTGAGTTTTATGTTCAAATTTCCACCAATACCAGTGAACATGGTATAATGTGTTTAACGTTTCGCCCCTATTGTTTTCCTGCCATGCTTGTTGGCTTGTGTAGAGGTAATTTTATCGTGTATGAGGATAATTTCTATGATTGGATGTTTTTCCCATGGATTTTTCTGTTTACGACCATTGGGTTTTGTTATCCTTTGGTTGTTATACCTGTTTTCCATGCCTTCTGATCTTAGGATGGCAATGATGTTCTTGACATGCTTGTCACGTTGTAGAATGGTTAGCAGAGATGCTCTGTAGGTGTACCTTGGCCTTATAGCATTATTTTTCATTGATTTGCATGGGACCATGAGAACCTGGTGCTATAGACTATAAGGGATAGACCGAGTGAGCTTTCCTAGTGAGTCTTGGACATTATAGACTACATGGGATAGACCGAGTGAGCTTCCCAGAGAGTCTTGGATATTATAGACTACAGGAGGGTAGACTAAGTGAGCTTCCTCAAAGAGTCTTTACTTGTTTGATTTTCCTTAATCCATTCAAGGATAGTGGAGGAATTGACCGACTGATATTCCTCAGAGAGTATGCGATAGACATGAGACTATAGGAGGATTGACCGAGTGAGCTTCCGCAGAGAATTTCTAGACCTTGGGGCTATAAGAGGGTTAGCCCGCGTGATCTTCCTCAGTGTGTTTCTGACTACCCTAGATTATAAACGGAATTGACCGAGCGAGCTTCCCTAGAGAGTTTTATAACAATGTATGACTAAACCAGAGGGGTTAGGCTGAGTGCACTACTCAGAGGGTTGTTGGTACTTCTTGGATAGGACCAGAGGGGTTCTTGTTGTGGTTAGCTGTTTACTTCTCTGCTTCTTGTTGATTTTTGGATTGATCACTGTTGTATATCATCCTGTTTACTGCTTATTGTTTACTGGTTGCTGTTTACTTCTTACTGTACTATTACCTGCCATATACTCACTAACTATTAGGCACAGATCTTCGGGTGGTTGCCTACTGGGATTTAATCTCACACCTTGTTTGGGCCATGATTTTGGGCCCAAATAGACTATGTTGTTGCAGGTATAGACAAGGGAAAGCGCCCATCGACTTATGGTACATGATTGATTTGGAACAGGAGAGCATGAGACCAAGCTTCAATTTATGATGTTGAGGATCAGTTTATCTTTTCTTTTTTACTTGTTTTGGTACTATTCAAATTTCTAAAATTGTGACATCTTTGGCTTCTTTCCTAGATATATGTATCATGAATCATTTCATATATACATATGTGCTCCGTTTTTTCTTGTTCTAGTCTCAGTCTATTTATTCTTGATGGATATTTACTACTTCCGCTATTGTATGCTTTGTTTACTTCCACTGTATACTCTGCCAATGAGGGAATAGTTTCCCCACTATCACACCCAAGGCCCTCACTGCTAGTCGGTAACCTCTGGCATTTGGGGAAATGTGCTTGAGGCCATGTGACCAACTGGGTATGGGGCACCTCTGGGTGGCTTTCGGAACCGGAATGTTACAGTCACCTTTTTCTATAGCAGGCCCGTGCCCACAAGGCTTACACCCCTCTTAAGGTAAACGACATTTTCCAGACGCAACCATTCCCTTAGATTTCTGATCCGAGCTACCATTTAAGAGATAACTCGTTCCCACCTCATGCATAGTATAAAATTACTTAATATGTTTATAAAATTCATTCTGGGAACACTGGGCCACAGAATCACACGTCATCTTCACTCCAAGCTCTGGAAATATTCGTAGAAATATTCCAAAGTCTAATAGGGCCAAAACCCGAGTTGCTACATGTATTATCTGTATTGACACTAAAACCATTTACTCATTCAGAATATATAAGATATAATCATTGATGATACCCAATCTACCTATGTAATTGACACTCTATAGTTTTTTAGTTTCGGTGTGGTAGGATATTCCCCAAATATGCATATTAATTACAAATTGGTGGATTCATCCATTAAATGAAACTGAAGAGACATTATGACTATTTGGTATGTCAATATACCACCAAGAATTATAAAATAACAATTTATTTTTACTTGAATATAAATTATAGAATTTTGTATATGAAGAATATATCCTTGGAATAGAACCACCCAGTTTGTTCCTCTCATAGATTATGTATTGGATCAATATCTGAACTAACAAATTAAGGTGAAAACATTAAAAACATCTCATATAAATTAGTTCAAACAATTAATAAAAAGTAAAACCCATATAGTATCATCACCTACCAACATGGGAGATAAAGCAAATAAAATTGATAAAATGATAAAAAAAATTACATCATTGACATACTATTATATAATAGATGTTTAAAATCATTGTTCAAATATATTTTTTGTGTCTTTGTAATGATGTACTCGATGAAATTAACCTGATTTAAATTCTATGAATGACACACATTCTAGTCTATTTAGATAAGCAAAACCATGTAGAACATATTTTGTCCTTGAATAATATATAATTTAATACCCGCCTACATATTAGGGGGTGCCTCAATATTTTAAGTAATATACTTTATAGATTTATACTATAACATTGTAACTCAAGGACCATCTCCCCAATAAATAGGGTTGGATTATATAGTCAAAAACCCTATTAAAATGTAATATTGAATGATATGGACTAGGATATCAACAAACCAAATTCTAGAAACAAGTGTAATAGTCTATCACTTGTACAAATCAACATGATTTACAAGTGTCATAGAGGGACTCAACCTAAAAATTGTTGAGGCATACTCCTTACTAACTTCTAGGTGCATAATGAGTTTTCATTTTAGTAAAATGTTTCTATTATTTCATATAAATGACTCATTATACAATTTAATAATTTTTTTTGTATTAATTAAATGATAAATAGTAAAATGAATAGTTACTCAGTATTCAAAAAACATACTGCAACACATTGTTTTTAAATAAGTTGGGATCTCCCTATATCCCTAATTTCACACTCTTAGCAGTATAATAAAAAATATAATATTCATGAAATACATAATCAAATGGTAATAAAATAAAAAATATATTTACTTAGTCATTTAGAGTCCCACAATCATGTTCTATTGGAAAATAAAATGCACATTGTTACTGGTAAATTAAATAATGGAAACCTACATCAAAATAAGGGTTCTGAATGATAATAAATCATTGTAATGTTATATAAATAATATATAAAAACATGATTAATGAAAACATACATATTTAATACCCAAGTCATGAGTAAAACATATATCATAAAAAATCACAATCCATTAAAATAGAAAATTATCGTATCTATAAAAATAATAGTAATCCCATATCTGGTCACATGGGTATTCTCTAAAAATGGGTCAAATACTCCCCATAATAAGACTTATCTAGATTCCTAAAAGTTTCTAACTCCAACTTCCTTTCCTAAATTGTATGGAAAATTAAAATAATGATACGATACTAATTTATAATGTCCTTGAAAATTTATTTCTTCACTATGACCAAAATATATATCCATGTTCCTCATATAATGATCCACATTTTCTAGAAGATGGTTACTTCCATTATGGGTCTATAGGTTATTTGGGGGAGATTATGCACTATTATACTAATAAAAATTAAACATATAACGAAATAAAAATATAATCATAATATAAAAGTAGATAATTTTTTATAACAACTATATACCATTAATGAATAAATAGTATATCACATGAAAAAAGAAATGACGTTTTATAATGTCGCATTATTCATTCAGAAAAAATCAAGACCCCATGGGAGATATTGAAAACATCATGCTTCAAAATGAAAAATGATTGGAGGTATATATTAAAATATACTAATGTGACATCAAAATCCATGCTCATAAATCTTATAAATTAACATTATCTCACCCCTCGATAATAGGGACCTTTATCTTAATTATTCAATAATCCATAATGTTATAATACACATTGAGATTCATATTCATGGTGTAAAATTAACTTAATAGGCCACAATTTATTGTCTCATTAAATAAATACTTAACATACATTAAATGCCTGAGTGATATGCTCAACAATATAAAATATATAAATAATAATATGTTACATCGAAGCATTAGGTGCTTACAAGACGTCATAGGAAGTCACAAAGGCATTCTTACCATGAAAAAAATATTGAATGATGTAGGATGAACACAAAAAGCCATCCATATTAGTAATCATGTAATATTGGGAATAATATCCCATTTACCTTGGGATAATACATGGGCATGGAATCCCAAATATCAAAACATATAAATTGTGGTTGTGTCACACACTGATATTTTCCTTGATAGGATGTGGGCATGTCATCCCATTATATCAGAATATAACGAAATTATGCATTTAATGCGACATATATTATATTTTCAATGAAATTACCCACTATATTCCTTTCCCATTTAAACAAAAAAATAATGCCACCGACAGTGTGCCCCATCCCCTACCAATATTCAACCAAAGTGGAAATTACACTCCTCCACTAATACAGAATTTTGTTCCACTATATTGGTAATAACATCCTAATACATTGAAATATATCATAATAGGTGTAAAATACCACTTTATAATATCATATGTAAAATTTGGAATTCATCGCAAACAATATGTTACAGACTCTCAAGGGAAATGTTATCCCACACCAGAGAATTCATCAAAATAATTGATGATGTCATATCATGACATAAAAAATACTTCATTTTATGGTATATTCATCCATAACTTGAAATAACCAACAATTAACGACATCATTATCTATATCATAATGTTATTATGTGAATAATGATTGGACATACCATTTTATCATCCATTTTAGGACATATAAACTATTAACTAAATATCATATATAATTCATCAACTAGTGGGCATGGAGTATGAAACATAATCAACTTGATATTGTTTTATCATTACAAAAATACCCTATTTTAATAATCTAGAAACAATTATTAACTTACAAGTAAATATGAAATCAAAATGGGAAGGGTAACTCTCCCATTATAAAATATAAATAACTTAAAATAATAATATAACAACCCATAAGATCAATAAAAACATATCTCAACCCATACTCGTGGGTATTCACACATCACATATGTAATAACAATCTAAAATGCTCCAAAATATGTTAACACATCTTAAGGATATCACATATGGATTCATGTAGGTAGTTAAAACCAATTTTTCCCAAGATTGTGGCTATTTGTAAGTGGGAAATCAATGAACAACACAAAAAGTGTACATCATTTACTGAGAAATAATTACCATAATTGAATGGGTATATAAGAAAATAGTTTAAATATGTTTCTATAATTCAAATCTTGGATAAAATGAACTCATATGTTGCATTAGATAGATAATTATATAAACTAACGAGATTATTTTGGGAAAACAGAATTTGATATACAATAAGTATTCCCATTGAGAAGTAGAAGAAAAATTTTATGTAGTAGATTATTTTTCCAAAAATCTAATAGAAATCCAAAAATAAGAGAATAAATAGTTGATAAAACTAAATTTCAGGAGATAAAAATAATGAATAGAATATAACTAGTATCCTTATCTTTATATGTCCAAAAAATAGATATTCTTTACACCATATTATAAATGAAGGAAAAATAGAAGTAGAGGGGAGGAGTCACTGAGGAATAGTGTCTCTATTAAAATTAAATGAATGAGGAAATATATAATTTATATATAATTATTGTAGTCATTATTCCATTTATGTATAATTTAAAAATTAATTCCCATGAATTATGAAGAGGTTTGGAAATATAAATCACATCCCAATTCCCATTGGAGGGTCACATTATCGTATGTACCTTTAGATCATTGTGTAATCTCCTTCCTAGGAATAATAATATATCCTCACCATCCGAACCCTGGGATACAATATGATATGGCCTAGTCCATTATGGAACAATATCATCCATGAACATGGATTCAGGACACAATCAACCAATTGTGGCATTAGCACATACCATTGATAAGGACACCATGGTGCAACATCCAAGTTATATCATGGCCAACCTCATACTATAATGTTTTATTCATGGACTAGAACTGATGTGAGCACCCGCTGGGACCCACTAGGACACGTGGCTGCCTCGGTCGGCGTCTACCAGGCCCTAGGAACCCCAGTGATACGGGCCCACAACCCCGCTGCAGCAGCAGTCTCCCCAACCCATCTCCGCGGTGGGACCCACTGGGACACCTCGCCCAGGAACCCGCACCGACGTTAGGTTGTTGAGGCCAGGATTCGAACCCTGGACCTCCTTAACTACCAAGCCCATGGCACTTGGTAGCAACCACTATGATGTGGCACCCGCTGGGACCCACTAGGACACCTGGCCTAGGAACCCCAGTGATACGGCCCCACAACCGCGCTGCAGCGCCAATCCCCCAACCCATCGCTGCAACTGGGACCCACAGGGACACCTGGCCCAGGAACCCCACATATACGGCAGGTTGTTGCGAACAGCCGGTTTCGAACCCGGGTCGCCTTTAACACCCAGCCCATGGAACTGGATGCCAACCACTAGGCTGCAGCTTAGTGGTTGCTACCAAGTGCCATGGGCTTGGTAGTTAAGGAGGTCCAGGGTTCGAATCCTGGCCTCAACAACCTAACGTCGGTGCGGGTTCCTGGGCCAGGTGTCCCAGTGGGTCCCACCACGGAGATGGGTTGGGGAGAGTGCCGCTGCAGCGGGGTTGTGGGCCCGTATCACTGGGGTTCCTAGGGCCTGGTAGACGCCGACCGAGGCAGCCACGTGTCCTAGTGGGTCCCAGCGGGTGCTCACATCAAGAACCTAACTCATAGACACAAGCCTCAGCCACTACCAAATCGTTAAATAATACAAATCCATAAAAATAATGATGTTTTTGGAAAAATAAAATTCGAATGAAACCCATTGGCCTGATTATGTGGTTTGTTATAAATATGGTCTACCAAACCCATGTAAAATCAAAAAATTTCCCAAAATTCATCATATATATCATCGTGATTAATTATTATAATTTTATATGAACCCTTATTACTCCACTAGGATAATAAATGGTTCATTATTTGTGATCATTCATCCTCTTCACTTATATTAATTGTGAATTTTATTATTACATTCTATTAGAGGAAATTACACTTTGGATTTAAAATATTTTATAAGTGTTTCACAAATTAATTTTCAATCAATAGATTTGGAGATTATAAACCTATATTTCTTCTTTAATGGATTAAATATAATATTTTTAATTATTTTATACTATATGTATCAATAAATAAACCACTTATTCTTGTGATTTGGTTGATTTATCTATTTACGGGTTCATGATAGAATATTTAATATATTTAAAATTATATAGTATCACCATTGGGGTAATATCTATTGAAGATTAATTAAAAATAATATATTTCATCATTAATGATATTATATGTGTAATGGGAAAGGATATAAAATTCATATTCCTTGTTTATTTTATTATTAATTATTTTTAATATGGATTATTTAGGTATTAATATTTTATTTAAAAGATAACATGTTTTTATGTTTATGTGATGTGTGTCAAAGGTGGTTGGTAAAAATATTAAACTGATTGGAGAAGAAAATTTTGTAGTGATCATACGAGGAATAATAGACTAATTTTCAAGAAATTATATTTATATGGGACCCATGTTATAATGTTATTTATAACTAATTATGCTGACCTATATGAGTTATATTTCATAAGTTTATCCCCTTAAATTTAAGTATAATAATTTAATTATGTTCATGAATTATCATTGGTTTCTTAATGGTCCATATGGGATGTTTTTTTACTCAATAGAATTTGATTATATCAAATAATAAAAATTAGTCAATTAAGTAAATATTGTGATATAATTAAATATATATATGGTTTAAACCTCAGATATTATGAAATTGTTTAGGTTATAAAGGAATTAAATAAAGGTAGATTTTTGTTGCCATTTATGAACAATTAAACTGAAGATCCAAGAAATACTTAGAAATATTTGATAGTATGTTTTCTAAAAATACAAAATAAAAAATGATTTAATATTTGTACCAACTTATAAATAGATATTATATATATAAAAAATATAAAACCTTGGGGAGATACAAAAATAATTAAAAGGGTTAAATAAATATTCATTAAGGGGAAATAATTTGTGATATAAATTGGAGCAATGTGGGTGGTCAGGCTGAATACAATAAATTACTAATCATAAAATGAATATATTAGTATAAACAAATAAGAAACATAAATTATATAAAAATGAAGAAATTATATGATGATAATTATTGTCCATGGAAACATAAACATAAACCAAAACAATGTAATATTCTACACACATAGGGAGTTATAAAAAAAATAAGTTTTCTACAATGATGATTAGAAAATCAGGAATACGATACAAATGAAATTATGATAACATAGTAGGATATGTTAACTAACCATACACCATAACATAGTAGAATATAATATATTCCCATATCTTATGACATATTGAACGAGGATAACTTCCCATATCCTTCCTGCAAATCAATTATTTTCATTTTCTAAAAGTTTTTTTAAGGGTCTCTAGGACCCAGCGATTACAACCATCAAAACGACAGACACATCACAACATTCAATTCAAAATTCAAAAGTTCAATTCAAAATAGTTGGAAACTATGCAACACCTCGATCCACGAACCCATGTGTCAGCCTCAAAGCACGGGATCAACCGCAACCTGTAGCATCTCGAATCAAGTGCCTCAAGACACACACCCGAGGGGACTGATAAATCCGCATCAACCAATGCACCAGGGAACTTTACCAGTGCCCTTCGTCATCGTCACATGCCGACAACCAAAGTCATGCTCGCCGTCATCCCCATTCGAATCAGCCAACAACATGAAATCAACTCACAAATACAAACTCCAACACCAAAACACCACTCCAGAAAGCGGATCAAAACCCATGAATAGACGAATCAACACGCTAAAAACCAAATAAAGACACATCTACAACCATAGACTCCATTCACACATCACCTCAGAACTCCAAGAGGTGACACCATCACATCCTTCAAACATTATTAATTATGAGAAAAACTAATCATTATAATGATGCATCTAAAAAAATAAAATGTAATATTAATTATTCATTTTTATATATTTGACATAAAAATTATTTATAATATAATAATCAAATTCAAAAGAGTGGTACTGAAATTATTCCTTTAGAAATATCAAAATTGTCATTACATGATACCATCATAGGGGAATAGTAAAATAACTTGTTAAAAAAATAATTAGATTTATGTGATGTTTTTGATTAATTAGAAACTATATACATGTATTAATAAAATAATCGACATTGGAAATAAAATTTAAGAATATATATCGTAATATCTCAGATTTCCTCAGGCATTTACTTTGCGAAAATCTAGTGTTTGTGGTTTTCTGGGGGCTGTCAGTGACTCATTTTGAGAGTTTTCCAAAAATCAATTTTGAACCATTGGCATCGGCATATCAGCGTGTCAGCATGTCACTGCATCTATGAGTCAAGGGTGTCAGCATTGGTGATTCAACGGCATCAGTGTCAGTGAGATGGGCGTTGGTTGGTCCAGGCGATTGAAGGTTGGCATTGGTTGATGGGTCGTCGGTTTCTCGACATCGGTGAATTAGGGCTTCAGTAGTTCATGTCATTGGTAGGTCAGTTTTGGTAGATGGGGTGTTGGAAGGTCTGCGTCAGTGAGTCAGGGTGCCGGTGATTTTTTGCGTCGGTAGCTTAGCGTTTGTGGATCAGTGTTAGTAGGTCACGTCGGTAGCTCAACATCGGAGACTCACCCATCAGTGACTCATTCTAGTTTTTCTAGTTTTTTCCAGTTTTCTAGTTTCACCACTCTTACGTGGTATTTGATGTAAACTAAGTTTAAAGCCTTTTTTGGGTAATGTCATTTAAAAGGATATTAATTATATCTTTAATATCATATATCCTGGGGGAATTAAGTCACTCAAACCACGTGAACTTTTCCATGATCCCACATAAATGGATTTTGAAATTGTTCTTTCATTAATAGAGGATCTGTCTCTTCAAAGACAAGATATTTTCTTCCTAGTCTGTTTTCCATTCCCCATTTGTCTTCCTAGATCCCTCCCCCTAGAATTTTCATGTGCCTGTACTAGAGCCCATCCTTCTCATCTTTCTTGGAGTTTTCTTACTAGACACACGACCCCCTGTTCTTGGTGTAAGGAGCAACTTCGATCCTTGAATCATTCATGAAGGGATTTCTTCTTCCTCTCTTTTATTATGCATCATGTGGGGTGGATGTACTAATAATTACTTGTGAATAAAGGTTTAATCCTTTTATTTAAAAAGTAATAAATAAGCAGCGGGGAAGTTGACGATAAAAAGATATTAACACATGTTATAATAATGGTTATGGAATTGATTATTTTTTGACATTGATCACTTGTTTTATCTTTTTTCCTTGTTTCTTTTCTGGATTGTTTTGGATATATGTTTTCTGAAAGTCAGGGTTGTTTGTGGTCTTTTCATGTGCACTGGTGACGTTCTGTTTTGATGATATGCTTGAATAAATTGTTGTAACATGAAAATATGCATAGTCACCTGTACTTGGTTAAATAAATGGATACCCCTGGATCAAAATTGTTATGTGATCACCCTTGTTATTTAAATTGAAATTAATGAACCCCTATTGGTTAAATCTATATGTGATATATTTGATGGTGTTGTAGTGTGCTGTGTTCTTTTGGGTTTTGTGACATTGTGTGGGTTTTGGGGATTTTCTGTTGGAAGCATCATTATGAGTATGTAGGTTGACATGGGTGTTAGTTCTGTGGGAAGGGTGTGGTACGTGTGCGCATCAGAGTTGTGGTTGTTGTTGTGGGATTTATGAGTGGGGTGGTACAGGGGTGTGGTGGTATTCTAGTTTGAGAGGCATATCTATTGTGAAATGGATGGACTTGTAGGTAGTGGGAATACCTTTGTTTATGTTGTGGTTGTGAAGCAATGTTGGGTAGTGGGAATTTGGTGTGGTTAAGAAGTTTAATGCATTGGGACTGTATCTAGGAATTTTTTGGGTAGAGATGATATGGGACTAGGTTGTGAGATAAGTATTGTGTGGTATAACTTTGAATAATGATAGTTCTAAGTGGTTGAATAGGGGCGTACAATGGGACTACAAATCTGGTAATGTGTTGTTTTATAGTGGGACTGCATCTTGGTTTTGATAATTGTTTTCAGTATGGTTGTGGTTGGTAGTTTCCCTAGGCAGTGTCAGAATAAATTAATGTGAACCCCTTAAATAAATAAATTACAAGTGGTTAAATGAAGAAGGGGTCATGTTCTGCTTTGGTAGGGGTTGTTGTATGTAATAAAATATAGGGGTAGTAGAAAAAATGTGTACTATTGGGATTGTTTATTTTTTTTGTTTGAAACCCATATTTTGGGCTAATTGTTTGATTACATGTGTATAAATTTTAGTTCTTATTTATTTCTATACGCACCCCACGCTTGTTGAGAACCATGTTCTGAACGCCCCCATTTTATAGGGGAGGGTGTCTTTCCCAACATCCTCATAGGAGGATGGATGGATGGTTACTAACATTATTCATCGCACCCTCTTTTGGGTTCATACTGCTCGAGCGTATCTGGGAAGGCTATAATGGCTTGAGGCTTACCATAGTCCCAGATCCTTTAGGTAGGTTTTTTGTAGACAGGTATCTCAGGTGTTTGTGGGCCAGTTTTTTTCCAAGGTGTCTTCGGGATGAGGCCCATGTGTCTTCGGGTGTGGTTAGTGGTTGTTGTGGACCAGGTGTTTGCATGCAGTGTTTTGTGTGGTTTGAAGACCAGGTGTGAGTGGTATATTTGTGGAAGTGGGACTGTGTATGGGAAGAGTGGTATATTCAAGATGTTATCCATTATGAATAACTAGCTAACCAGTGGTAATGTGCTATAGGGTACCCAAAAGACGATGTGCTTATACTACTACTTTATGTGACTTGAGTTATTTGGTGAGTGTGACTTGGTTAGGATGTGATGATTATTACTCCCTGGTAGGTGCTTTCTGGCTCATCTATTTTCTCATAGGGGAATTAGTATGTTTCCCCCACGTGTGATCGAGTGACATTAGTTTGCCTACTTAGTATACTTGTATGCTCACCCTACTTATATAAAAATGTTTCCAGGTTTCTAGGAGGGATTCAGGGACCGTTCTAGGAATTACTCGCTCGAGAGTTGGTATTTGTTGATGTTGATGCTTAGTCTCTTTTTTTGGTACATTACTTTGGAGATTTATTGTTCTTTGTATCATCTTTACTTTAGAACATGCATATGGGAATGAATTTTGGATTTTCTTTTAATTTTAGTATTTTGAATTTCAGGGGATTTACCGTTTTATCTCCTGATATTGTTTTATAGAAATGATAATTCCTTCCATATTATGTGAGATTCTAAACCCTTGGTTCTTGTCTCCACTCTGGGGCCTATTGAAGGGAGGACTCGGTGGTCATTATCTCTCCATATTTTTTGTCTCTTCCCTCTTTAGGAATAAGTTGTGTTGTAAAAATTTGGTACTAGAGGGAGGTTTATGTTGATAGATATGATGATGTTCGGAGTGAAGAATAGTTAGGATTGAATGGGATAGTATGGAAACAATGTTAAGAAGTCATGGTGTGTGAGATAGGCCAGAGAAGACCGACTAGGTCAAGGGATTTTTGGGCCCCTATGATCCGATGAAAGGACAATTGACCTACTAAACGACCATGTGAGGCTACACTAATTGCATGGTAGAGTCCCTAAAAAAATTACATGCATCATAATGACTTGTGTTCTTATTTAATTTGGGCGTTTTAAGGAATTAAATAAATAATGAGTCAAAATTAATTTAAAAGTTTATTTCCTTAATACATGGGCTTAGGAGTTCCTTGTTTCCTTTTTAAATGTGGAACTTGGACACTGTACACATGTTGTACGATCAGTTGAGGCCCAGTAGTCCATCTCGGTTTATCAACAGAGTGTCGATCGAGAGGATGAAAATGACTTGTGGAAAAGGAATCATTGTTCTTTCCAGCGAAAAACATTGGGGAAGTACAAAGGCAGTGTTTCAGACACAGATATAGAGGTAAAAATTGAGGATCTGATGATCACCTTTACCTTGATCAGTGCTTCGAGAGAGTGCTGGGTTCCTTTGGATGTGATCACGATGAGAGGAGCAGCATGTCTGTGGTAGATGTTTTACCTCAGGGAGAGGAAGGATACTAATGTCTCATTGGATGACTTTGAGAAGGAGTTTCGGGCAATATTTATTTCAACATTGATAAATGCCAAGAAGTGTAAGGAGTTTCTCTCCCTCCATTAGAGGAGTATTTTAGTGAGGGAACTGAGGATTAAATTCAAGGATCTCCTACATTTTTTTAGATATCTTTTTGGATGAGGAATCATGATAGAGATGTTTAGAGAAGGAACTCTGACCTTCTATTTAGTATGTCATCACTCCCTTTACCATACAGACATAAATAGAAGTTCATAAGAAGGCTAATTTAGTGGAGAGGATGAACTCATGGTAGGTTCACCATGAGAGGGGAGCCATCTGATTTAGTAGAAGGGTAAAGTGGTTAGCATCATGTCTCATGTGTCAGTGCCTTTCAGGTTTTGGCCAGTGGGAAGTAGGACTCAACAGTTCTAGTTCTGATCTCCTGTTCCTCTCCCTTTCCCCATGGTCATGATACTTAGGTTCATTATATATGGTGGTTGCAGATATATTCTGAACCAGTTCTTAGTTCAAGCTTAGTACGTTGGGGGTGGGTACGTTCAACACCCTTGTCAACAACATCAGTTTCCAGTCAGAGCGTTCCAGTAGCAGGGGCAGCAGGCTCTCTCTCTATAGTGGGTAGACAGTACTGTAGGAGGATGAACTTAAGGAGATCCTCATGGATCTTGAATAGGGTGTGGATTCGGAGATGGTTGACATTAGAGGTATTGCGGAGCATGGCGTGGGAGGTTACAGACTGCAAAGGTAGCTGCTCCAGCAGGGCCGGAGGGTGTTCGAGGTACGATTAGTCTGTTTATTACCCTTGAATTTGATTTATTTGAATCAAGAACATTGCTGTAAGAACCAGGTTCTTACTTAGAGGTATGGGTTTCGTTTATTCTTTTTTTCCATTGGACTATTTTTGAGAAAATAGGGGAAATTTTGGCAATGTAAAGGAATAGGGGGCTACATGCCGTGTATTCCAAATCACACTCTATGTAGTAAGACCGTGTGTGAATGGAATACATGGAATGTGGTAATGTCGGTAAGGAATAGATGAAAAACCAACTACACACCATTTAATTCTTGTTACATGTTGTGTAGTAATTTTGGTAGGTTCAGGAAAGTAAGTCGGTGGAGGTCAGCTGCTAAAAGAACAATTAAATGATATACACGTCGTTTTCTTGTGCTTACATGTTGTGTAGTTTATGATCTTCACATAAAAGGGGAATATGCCTTGTTTTCTATCATTTTGGATAGAGTAGAAATCGGTTTCGCGATGAAGCATTGCCAGAATGGGATTTGGTTCCCGAATGAGCATTCAAACTCCATTTCGATCGTTTTCGGTCTTGTCTGAATCCAAACTGTGAGTTCTTGTTTACTCTTGAGCTCTTCTTGGTGATTTTTGTTCTCAAATATGTTGTTTAAGGTTAAGTTAATATCCTTGTTTATTATATCTGTAGTTTTTTCACTATAATTAGATGTGAAGTTTGGATGAGGAGAGTTATACTATGACGAGTTTGGTGGTCTCGTGGTAATTCCTTAATGTCAAGTTGTTATTGGTGTTGTTGTTCCATGCGACCGTGTTTGAGGTATCTCTTTGTTGAGAAATTAACCCATATTAATGCTTATGGATTTTTATGTGATTAATTATATGAATTGAAGTATGTTGAGACAACTTGTTTTGATTAAGGGCCATTTGTGGGTTTGTTTCCCTTGGATAACTGTTGTTGGGACTTTTGGAATACGATAACCATGGTCATGCCTATGTTTTCACAATTATGGGTTTCTTGAAATGAGTTGGTTAATTAAATTCTTACCAATGTTAATTTTTTCCTTCTTAACCATGAAATAGTATAATGTTTTAATGTGTTACCTTTTTTTTGAATTGCATATATGTCAGGATTTGCCCTGTTGAATTATTTTGCCTGCGGGAAGAGATTTTTTATGCTTGTGGGAAAGGTTTTGTGTGCCTGAGGGTTAGGTTTTTTTATTCCTGTGGGAAATTTCTTATGGGAAAGTATTTTTTATGTCTATGGACTGCCTGAGTGAATGTTTTTCAACTGAGGTTTAATTGTTGTAATGAATTATTATGTGTCTCCCATGTTAAAGCATGATCTTGGATTTGATTGTAATTTTACATCATATATTACCTGCTAAGGTATCTTCTATGTTTTCCTGAATAGGGGATTGAATGGTTGTGTCCGGATCCCATGAACTTATGATTTGATGCAATGGAATTTACTAATGGACATGGATGGTATAAAATGGTACAATACCTGTAGGATTGTTTACTTTTGAGTACTTCCAAGTTTTATGTTTTCGTTATTATAAACTATTATTGCATATTTTCAATGACAGATTGACACAGGCCTTTGGTGGATTCCTACTGGAATTTATTTATCACACCGTTTTGGGGTCATGTTTTCCGCCCAAACAGACTATATTACTATAGTTGTTGATAAGGGAAAATATCCTTATACAGGTACTTGATTGCTACTTTGGAGAAGGAGAGAAAGGGACTTATCCATGGCTTTTTATGTTGCTATGTTTCATTTTGTATTTTTGTACCTTAGTATTGTATTTCACTTGATAGAAATGTATCTTGTTTTCACTCATTTCTATGAACATGTGACTTGCTACATCATTTTAATATTATATGTCTTCTAGTTATCATTACCTTTATGTCTTCTATAGTTTACCTTAGTTGCATGTTGTTTACTACTTCCACTATTGTTATTATTTATTCCATTGTGTTATACTCTTCCAATGAGGAAATATTTTCCTCACTATCACACCCTAAGACCTCTCTTCTAGTCAGAATCCTCTAGCATTTGGGGAAATGTGTTTGAGGCCATGTGGCCAACTGGGTACGGGGAACCATTTAGTGTCATCCGAATCTGGGATGTTACAAAGTAGTATCAGAGGTGTTTCTTTTCTAGTTTTAGTTACTATTCGGAAACAATATAAGATATATACAATTTTCAAATTAGTTATGACTAGGAGAAGCAACACCAGGTAGAGGGAAAATCCAAATTAGCTCAAAATTTATTCAGCTTTTGTATTTTGAGAAATTACAGTAGACTCGATTTCACCGTTGGGTGACACACTTATTTTGTGCTATTATTATTGATATTATTATGGTTTGTTTTTTCTACAACCCAATGAGATGAGGGTATTCCATCTCATGAATCATATAGGAACTTCTTTGAAATAACATGACATGCATACATGCCATGCCATTTAGGAAGCATTATTGATGCATGTTGTCATGATTGTACATGGATATATATGCCTGCTGTTGTGATAGGTCTAATGGTACATGAAATGGTTTGGATTTAATGGATTCCAAACATTGGTTATTGAGATATTTTGGCCCTCTTGGACCGGAATTTGGAAGATCATGATTCAATCTTTTATATAGGATTGTGATGTGTTATGTTATTCTAGGGTGCCAAAATTTGATTCACAGGGAGTATGAGCCCTCACAGATCATAAATTGGAATATCATTTGGGGTCTTTTCAACATAAAAAGGGGGGTTTTGGACAATATGGTGTTTCTTCCCAAAAAACCCAAGATTACATGGCATGTAGTTTAGCCTAACAAAATGTGTGTTCTTTCTATTTGGGGAAGAAGGTGTTCTATTTATTAATATGTACACACCATGTAGTATCTGACCGTGTAACGGGCCGTGTGAGAGGTAACACAAGCTGTTGAGTTTTGATCAAAACATGCCATGTATCATAGCCCAGAAGAAACAATGTGGACATATACTTGTGGGATTACATGGCCATGAGGACAATCATGTGTACACGCCATGTCCATGTGGAACATACCATGTACCTGGGGTTCATACAGGCCTAGGCTGGTGGTAGAACATGACCATGTGACTACATAAGGGTACACGTCATGTATTCTTGTTACACGTCATTTAGTCCATCTTTTCAAAAACATTTAGGGTCTTTTACTATTTTGTTTTGGCACTCATGAATAAAAATTATTGATGATGAGCTTTAAATTAGGTGTGTTCTTGACCTTGTAGAGTCATTCCACCACAACGAACATGAGTTGTATGCTAGGAGAGCGACAATGATCGTACTCTAGAAATGAAAGGCAATGGGATACCGATGGATCCTCCAGTTGTGCCAGTTATGGAATCAGCTGTTATACTAGACGCAGGTGCTAATGGATAGTTTTGTGAAGGTTTTGTGAGGTTCATGAAGGCCTTTCAGAGATCACCATAGGCTTACACATTTATGGAAGATATAACGCTTATCTTCCAGCATTATCATCCACCTACTTTTTCAGGGGATGGTGGGACACAGGTTGCAGAATCATGGCTGGAATCAGTGATGACTATCTTTGAGTATCTGGAGACGCCTCTTGAGATGAGGGTCTAGCTAGCGACATATATGATTAACGATTCTTCCATGAGAAGGTAGGATGTTATCCCTCAGTCAGGGCATCATCGGGATATGAAATGGGAATACTTTCAGGGGGCCTTCTATGACTATTATTTTCTTGAGATGCAGAGGGATGACCAAGCCCTAGAATTCATGAACCTAGATAAAAAAACATTGTCGGTTATGGACTATTATACCTGGTTTACTAGCCCGCCAATCTTTTTTTTTCATTTCCACAAGCCGGTTAGAGGGAACCGGTACCCCAAACCGGTTTAAGGAAAACTGGAAACCTCACAAACATTCAAACAGAATTCAGCGGAATTCAAATTCAAAATTCAAACTAAATAAGTTCCCACCACATACCCCACCTAGAGAAACGAGCCCATCACGCGTCAATCCTCGGGCCACGCAGTCTCCTCGAAACGCGCCACCAAAAAAGTCGCTGGCAAGACATGCCAGACCGACCTGCGTTCATCACCACCGGTGATCGACGAACCACCGACCATGCCACCGCCTTCATCACACCCTCCGAAGAAGCAGTAGGGAAACCGCATCAACCAGGACAAAGGTGAGCTTCACCAACGTCCGACAACATCACCTTCAATCGTGGCCAAGAACCAACCATCGCGGATGACGCTGACACGCACCAAGAAGGACCCAGAGCGCTCCGAAGAGTATGATGTTGAAAGAACCGGTCATACACCCGTAGATCCAACCAGGAGTGCCGTCAAGAATAGCCACTGTAGCAGATAGCCAACGACCATCGGGAAACATTTCCACCCCCAGCCAGAAAACACTAGAGAAAGATCCAGAAAAAGTAAATCACACATTCAAAGGAACAATACACAAACCATCAAACCCTAAACCCGAGGGAGCTGGAAACCGTTGCAAGAAGATGAAACCCGCAACCTAGATCCCGTCACCACTGTCGTTATCGTCCTTAAGATCAGCCACGAAACACCAACCGCCCACACCAGAACTTCGAGCTTCAAGCTATGACCGACACCACGCCACCAGGTTGAAATTGTATTGGTTTTTTATGGGCCCGTAAGGGGCACTGTGTTTTCTGGGTGCTCTCCTCATCGTCGCCTCCTTCCCTTGGTTTCTCGCAACCTCCTTTCCTCAGATCCAGTTGATTCGGGGTTTCCTCTGGCTCTCCCACACTCATTGCTTTACTAAGTTTCATTAATTTTCATCTATTATGATGGGTGATAATGTATCGAAATCTAGAACATTCGAGGATGGTATTTTTTTCGATATTCGATCACATGTGAATGTCTTCAGGTTTCCTTCTATCTTTGTTATTTTGAACCGGGTGCTGATCACCATGCATAATCTGTGGGAAGCTAGAGGTGCGATCCAGGGTGGTTCAGTATCAGGTTTTGGTACTATCTCAACCAGCAAGAGGAATCATCAAGTGGAGTCTCTCACGGTGAATGTAGCAGCCAGAACATTTCCACTGGTGGCCAGGTGATGTGCTACCGGTTTAGATAGGATGGGAACATGAGACCTTAGTGCCCAAGGGACACAATTGAGTGTCGAAACTTGTGGAAGGATGGGCCATCTACAACTGTACATTAGGGAATTTTCACAAGTGGCTAGTGATAGAGGTTCTATACAGTCTCCACATGAAGGAGAAGAGTCAATAGCTTCTCACCAATCTATAAACAAGATTATGTCAGGGCTTTCAGTCCAAGGTGGTGGTCGTGGATAAGGTAGTTAGACCCTAGGATCTCAGTGACAGTAGGTTGGGTTAGCTTAGGGTAGACAAGCAGTGTCTCTGGACCACGGTGCAGGTCAGACTTATACGGTGCAACAGACCCAGTAGGAGCCGGATCCCATACCTTCTACAATCAGATGTAATATTCTAGTTTCTTTTGTTTTATCTTTTTCACTTCTTAATACTGGTGCTACACACACACATATATATATATGGCTGTTTTGGGAGGCCTTGGGATCTATTTTTATACTACTTCTAATGTTATGACACTAGACACTCTGTTAGGGATTAGAACGGTAGGTGTGCATCAGTGTAAGGAGTGCCCCCTTGAGATTGGTGGGTGTCACTTTCAATGGAGCCTCTATGTCTTAGAGATGAAAATATTTGATTTCATTCTTGGAATGTGATGGTTGGTACATTTTCGATCCTTTTTTTATTAGTATCACCGTAGGGTGAGTTTCACATCGCCCAAGGGTAGAGAGTTTCTATATAATGGTCAATGGTATGTCCAACTGAGCATAGATGTACCCGAGCATCGTGGGATATGCGGGATGGAAACCCACATTGTGATTTTATACTTGGATGACTAGGGAACATGTCTGGATGATTTCCCTCCAATGGTTGATTGTTTCAGGGATCTTTTCTTAGATGACTTCTCAAGATTACCTCCAACCAGAGAGGTGGAATTCACTATCGATCTAGTTCCAGGAGCTGCACTAGTATCCATTCCTCCTTACAAGATGCCTACGATGGAGTTGTAAGTGTCAAGAGGCAGTTGTAAGTTCTATAAACAAGGGTTTTATCTGACCTATTACTTCTCCTAGGGGTTCACCGGTATGTTTCCTGAAAAGGGTAGACTATACCCTTAGGCTATCCATGGACATTCAGAATCTGAAGTAGTTGAAAATTAAAAGTCAATATCCATTTCCATGGATAGATGACCTGTTTGATCAACTATGAGAAGCTAGGGTGTTCTCGAAGATTGACTTGAGTGTAGAAAATCACCAGGTATGTGTTCAACCTACAAGCATACCTTGTACCACGTTTTGTAGTAGGTATGGTCTATATGAGTACTTGGTTATGTTGTTTGGTCTCACAAATGCACCAGTAGTTTT
The DNA here is from genome assembly GCA_963277665.1 of Viscum album. Classification (NCBI taxonomy): domain Eukaryota; kingdom Viridiplantae; phylum Streptophyta; class Magnoliopsida; order Santalales; family Viscaceae; genus Viscum; species Viscum album. The sequence continues at coordinate 54,084 of CAUJRU010002458.1, read as the reverse complement.
CATGGAACTGATGAACCAAGTGTTCCATCCTTACCTAGATTCTTTCATGGTGGTTTTCATGGATGATATCTTGTTGTATTCTCACAATCAACACAGCCATTCCAAGCATCATCAGATCATTTTTGATTCACTGAGAGAGCATTAGTTATTTTCTAAGCTCAAAAAATTCCACTTCTTGATGGATAATATTAACTTCCTGGGTCATGTCATCTCAGATAATAGATTATCAGTGGACCTAGAGAAGGTGAGAGCAGTCGTGACGTGGGAGCAGTCCAATAATGTTTTTGAGGTATGGAGTTTCTTAGGGATAAATGGTTACTATAGGCATTTTATATAGGACATCTCACGCTTAGTAGAATCAATGACAGACTTGACTAAGAAAGGTGTGAATTTTCAGTGGTCAGATTCTTGTGATAATGCCTTTCAGGATTTGAAGGGACGTTTGACTTCAGTACTGATGTTGATATTTCCATATCCATGCAAGAGTTACACTGTGTAATGTGATGCATCAAGTATTGGACTGTGGGTAGTTCTCATGTAGTGGGGGTCGACTTGATGTGTACATGTCTCGAAAGTTGATGCCACATGAGAGGAATTACCCAAAACATGATATCGAGTAAGATGTAGTTGTTCATGCCTTGTTCAATTGGAGACATTATTTATTGGTAGAGAATTTTATGGTGTATACGGACCAAAAAAGTCTCAAATAAATCATTATTTACTATTATTTGAATTTGAGATAGCGAAGGTGGGTGGAATACCATCAGTCGTTGGATTTTTATCTTTCCTATACACTTGGAAAAGGCAATGTAGTGGTTGATGCACTGAGCTAAATGTCTCAGATATAGGCATTAAAGGAGGCCATTGGTGAGTGGATGATTATGACCTTGTTCTATGAGATGCATTTAGAGGAGCATGACATTTAGGGAGAGATTTATCTTTAATATTTGGTTGTTACTTCTACCCTGCTGGATAGGGTGAGGATGAGGAAGCTATCAGATACTGAAGGCCTAGTTCTAAGGGATAGTGTGGTAGGTGAGGACCCTCCTCCTTGATGGAAAATTGGCGAGGATAAAATTATATATTTCCATGGATGTCTGTGGGTTCTTGGGGATCTACACGAGGATATGATGTGGGAGTTTCATGATTCATCTTGGGATGTGCATCTCAGAGTCACCATGATGTATCATGACTTGCGCTATCAGTACTGCTAGCCGGGTATGAAGTGGGAAGTAGTTGGTTTTGTTATGAGATTTCCACATATCAGTAGAAGAAGGAGGAACATTAGTGGCCTCCTGGGATTTTACACCAGTTAGATATTCTAGATTGGAAGTCAGATGATGTCGCGATGGATTTCATGACGAGGTTACCTAGGTCTCCAAGATTCAACAATGTTGTGTGGGTAGTAGTGGATAGACATACAAAGGTTGATCACTTCTTTCCGATGAAGGAGACCATCAGTGTTCATAAGATTAGAAAGTTGTATATTTGAGAGGTGGTATGCCTTCATGGGGTCCCTCGTTCTATCATTTCAAATAGGGATTCCCACTATACGTCTCATTTTTGGAAGAGTTCTCAAAAGGCACTGGGTACATAGGTGCTTCTGAGCACATCATACCACCCTCTGGATGATGTCCATTCAGAGTATACAATATAGGTACTAGAGGAAATGTTATGTGCATGTGTACTAGACGTTTGGGGATCTTGGGAGTAGCATATTCCTCTGGTCATGTTCACAAAAAATAACAGTTTTGAGGTGACTATACAGATGGAACCTTATGAGGCTCTATATGGTAGTCCATGTCATTCTCCCATGTGCTAGTTAGAGGTAGTTGAGGCAGCATTATTAAGACCATGTTTCATGCATGATACATCTTATCCGGTCTACTTGACTCAGAGAAGGATGGCTACTACATAGTCTTATCAAAAAGGTTATATGGATCGCTGGAGACAACCTTTGGATTTCGTGGTTGGGGATCGAGTTTACCTACATGTTGTACCAAGGTTGCGACGCAAGAGGATTAGGAGACAGGTTATGCTTTCACCAAGATACATCTGTTCATTTGAGATTATGGGTAGAGTTAGGCCTGTTGCATATCGGTTGTAGTTACCTCAGAGGTATCAAGCCATTCATGACATCATCCATGTATCTCAGCTATGATGCTGTTACTCAGAACCATCTAAAAATTTTCAGCCTGAGTAGGTTGATATTCAGGTTGATGGATCATTTGAAGAGCATCTGATTCTTACAGTTGATAGGATCACAAATGTTCTTTGAGGCTGATCAGTTCCTCTTGTACGGGTGTTATGGCAGCATGGTTGAGTACAAGATGAGATTTAGGAGAGAGAGTCTAATGTACATGCTCAGTGGCCGGAGTTATTCTCATACATTCCTTCACCTCCCTTGGAAGGGGAATTTGGGGAAAAATTGCTTTAAGGGGTGAATATTTTAAGAAACAATTTCTTACATAGGGGTATGAGTTTCTTTTATTCTTTTTTTCGTTTAGGTTGATTTAGAGAAAACATGGTAAATTTGGGAAAGGTAAATGATTGAGGGGTTACAAGCTGTGTAATCCTAAGCACACGTCTTGTAGTATTCCCATGTGTGAAGGGAATACATGGTGTACGCGAATGACGGCAAGGAAAAGAGGAAAACACAACTACATGCTGTGTACTTCCTGGTACACACCAAGTAATCATGTCGGCAGGTCCTTGAAAGTAATTCCATGGAATTCAGCCACCAAATAAATAGTTAAATGATATAAACACTGTGTATTCGGGATTACATGCCACATTGTTTATGATTTTCACTTAAAAAGGGCAGTAGCCTCATTTTCTATCATTTTGGATAGAGGAGGAACCCGATTTGTGAGGCATCAACACCAAAAGGGGATTTGGTTCCTAGTTTAGAATCTGAATTTGTTTCAATTGTCTTCAGTCTAGTTTGAACATAATTAGTGAATTCTTGTTTACAGATGAGCCGTTCATAGAGAATTTTGTTCTCGACATTGTTATTTAAGGTTGAGATAATATCCTTGTTTCATAGATTTATACTATTATATCTAGAATAGGAATTTGGGGTTGTATGAGGAGAGTCATACTATGATGAAGTAGGTGGCCTTGTGCTAATTTCTAAAGGTCAAGTTGTTATATGTGCTGTTGTGTCGTGCACCAATGTTTGGGGTGTCACTTTGTTGAAACATTGACCCATGTTAATGCCTATGGATATTTAATTTATTAATTATATTAATTGAAGCATGTTGAGACTTCTTTTTTTTTGATTAGGTTCCATCACGCAGGTGTGTTTCCGTTGGATACCTGTTGTTGGGACTTTTGTTGTAGGATAACTGTGGTTATGCCACTATTTTCCCTATCATGGGTTGATTGAAATGAATTGGTTAATTAAATTCTTATCGATGTGAATTTTTTCCGTGTTAACCATGTAATAGTGTAAAGATTTAATGTGTTTCCTTATGCTAAATTGCTTATATGTTGGGCTTGGAACTGTTGAATTATTCTACCTACAGGAAGATAATTTTCATGCCTGTGGGAAAGATTTTGTGTGCATGTGGGCTATGTTTTGTTTTTACTATGGTAAATTTCATGTGGGAAAGGATTTGTTATGTCTATGGACTGGTTGAGGGTAAGTTTTTTAACTAATGTGTAATCAATGTAATAACATATGATGCATCTTCCAAGACGAATAAAAAGCTTGGATTCGATTATCATTTTACATGATAGATTTCCTGTTGAGATATCTGCTATGTTTTTTTGAATAGGTGATTGACTCGTCGTAGATGGATCCCAATAACTTATGATTCAATGCAATGGAATTACTTAATGAACATAAATGGTATAAATGGTACAAGGCTTGAAGGATTTTTTTACTTTAGAGTACTTACTAGTTTAATGTTTTCATTATTATACACTACTGATGCATATATTCACTGAAATATTGGAACAGACCTTTGGTGGTTTCATACTGGGATTTTTTTCTCACTCCCTATTTGGGTGATGCATTGGCCCCAAATAGACTATATTTTCATAGAGGTCGATTGGGTAAAGGCTCATTATAAAGGTACTTGATTGCTACTTAGGAGTAGGAGAGGATGTGACCAAGCCAAGGATTTCAATTCTAGTGTGTTTCATTTTGTATTGTTGTACCACAGTATTGTATTTCACTTGATAGTAGTGTATCTTGTTTTCACTACTTTCTAAGAACATGTGACATGTTTCATCATTTTGATATTATATGCCTTCTGGTTATATTTATATTTTCTTCTTCCAAAGTTTAATTCCATTGCATGTTTTTTACTTCTTCACCTATTGTTATTACTTATTCCATTGTGTTATACTCTTCTCATGAGGGCATAGTTTCCCCACTATCACACCTAAAGCCCGCACTGCTAGCCAGCCGCCTCTAGCGTTTGGGGAAATTCACTTGAGGCCATGTGGACAACTAGGTATGGGAACCTTTTAGTGGCATCTGGATCTGGGATGTTACATTCACACTCCTTTGTTGCACCCAGTCTAGCCCATGCTATGGGTCTAGATAGAGAGAGCTTTTTCGTGACCCTATGTTGAGTACACCAGTTTGAGGTTAGACCATTTTTCTTATTATTTTCCAAGGACGTGGACTGATGTTGGGGCCACATCAGTCCAGTGGGGATATTCTTATGCTACAGACACAGCCATAAGATGTCATATTTCGAATCAAATGGTTGTTTTCTTTTCGTGTCGTTATCAACTACTTCCAGAGATGGGTCGTGTTCTCAGATATGGGTGGACAACATGTAGAATTCATTGCGGAGAAGATTCATTAGGTGGGAAGCTGGAATTTGGGGATTATTATTTCCTTGTTAGCTGATCTTTCAATGGAATCAGCACACACAAAGATGGTGGCGGTTCTTGGTGTTATCAATGAGTTCCTGGATGTTTTCCCCGAAGAGGTTGTGTCTCTACCTCCTCTACGTGACATTTTGTTCGGGATGGACATGCAACCCAGAGCTCATCCGATTTCTATGGATCCCTATCGAATGGTGCCTTATAAGTTATGGGAGTTTCAGATTTAGGTTTATGACCTAATATAGAAGGGTTTTATCTTTTAGAGTGTGCCAAATTGCGGTGCTCAAGTATTTTTCGCAAAGAAGGTAGAAAGTGGTCTCAGGATGTCAATAGACTACCAGATACTGAATCGGGTCATGGTAAAAAATGGTTACCCCTACCATGGATCGATGTTATTTTCAACCAGTTAAAGGGAGAAGGTTGGTTTTATAATATTGATTTATATTCAGGATATCGCCAACTAAGAGTGAAAAAGGGGGACATCAGAAATACTTCTTTGAGGTATAGGTATAGGAACTTCACGTTTGTGGGCATGTCATTCAGTGTTACGAACATGCTAGTTTTGTTCATGGGGCTCATGAACTCTATTTTCTGTGAATTACTTGACCATTTGTTTGTCGTGTTAATTGAGGACATCCTGGTCTTCTCAAGGTCATAGGTGGGGTACACCGAGCATCTGAGGATAGTCATAGAGGTCTTCCAACACAACTAGATCTACGGGAAGTTTTCAATGTACAATTTTTGGACATGAGAGGTGCACATACATAGACATGTGGTGTCTTAGAAAGGGATGGTAGTGGACCCATCAAATGTCAAAGCTATTGTTTCTTGGGAAGAACCCAATAATGGGGCAGGGGATCATAGCTTCTTAGTTTTGGGAGGCTATTATCGGAGGTTCATACCCATATTATCTCAAGATACATTTCCATTGATAGCTTTGACAAAAATGGTATAGGACTTCATGTTGAGTGAGCAGTGACAATAAAGCTTTAGCTATCAGAAGGGGATGTTAGTTAGTTCCCCAGTGCTCAGGTTTCCACAGGAATGGTTTTTGTTCGAGGTGTTCTGTAACACTTCTGGTATAGGTTTGGGATGTGTGCAGATGCAACAGTGAGGAGTTATCTCTTATGGGTCTAGGAATTTATGTCCTCACAAACGTAACTATGCCACCCATAACCAGGAACTTGTAGTGGTCATGTTCTTAGTGAAGTTTCAGAGACATTACCACACCAGGGAATGCTTTTTGGTCTTCATGGATCACAAGATATTGAGGTATATATTTTTCCAGTGAGACCAGAACTTTCAATAGTGAAAGTGGTGGGAGTTTCTTTAGGTCTATGATTTTGAGATCTCTAACACCTTATGAAAGGGGAACACGGTTGAATATACCTAGGGTAGGATGTCTTGGAAGGATGTATTTAGGGAATCTACAAATGATTGGAAGGTAATGGAGGAGTTATCCACTTTTTGCCTAGATGCTGGGGAAGATAGTGGAAGAGGCTATCTATTTTAGATGACAATGCAGTCTTCCTTGGTGTGGCCAGTGGAAGAGTCTCAATGGGGGGTCATAGAGACTGAGGTGATGTGTGATCATGTTGACTAGGGTGATTCTCTGGAAGAATGGTCGGAGGATATTGAGAATCGAATTTTGTTCCATGGGAAGCTGTTTTCCTGATTGAAAATGCCTGAAAGGTGTTCTCCATGAGTTCCAAATATCACCCTTGGAGGTACAAAAAATTGTTTACAAGATATACCAAGGCTTGAGAGATCATTTTTGGTGGCCTGGGGTGAAGTGGGTAGTGGCTGAGTTTTTCGAATGTTTCCTAGTGTGTCAGCAGGTGAATGTTGAGCATCGTGTTCCCAGTGGTCTGTTGCAGCCCTTAGACATTCCGGAGTGTTAGTGGGATGAAATCTTAATGTATTTCATTATACGACTACCCAGGGGTCAGGGATGCTATGATGTTATCTGGGTAGTGGTGGATTGACTGAATAAATCCACTAACTTCCTGGTAATCATGGAGTCGAGCATAGTGGATACCTTGGAAAAGAGTTATGTGGATGAAGTGGTGTGGCTACATGGAGTTCCAAGATCCATTGTCTTAGATTGTGATAAAAATTTTACATCATAATTCTAGAGGGGATTGAAGCATGCCTTTGGAACCTACTTACACCTTATCACTACTTTCCACCCTCAGATGGATGGGTAGACAGATAGGACCATACAGACATTGGAGGATACATAGCGAGCATGTGTTCTGGACTTTTTAGGATCGTGGGTAAAACACTTGCCTCTGGTAGAGTTTTCTAAAATTAATATCTATCCCTCTTATATTGGTATGGATCCATTAAAATCATTGTATGAACTATCTTGTCGTTCACCCCTATGATGGAAATAGGTGAGGGAGACAAGTGTCCTTGGACCAGAGGTAGTGCAGAGCATGACAGAGAAGGTTCAGCTTGTGCGTGAGAGGATAAAGATATCTTGTGACTGGAAGAAGTCGTATGCTGATCATTTGAGGAGTCCTTTGGAGTTTGAGGTTGGTGATCATGATTTCTTAAAGGTTTCCCCTCAGTGTGTGCAACAGATATTTTATAGAGGAAGGAAGCTTCCTGCCAGGTTCATCATACCTTTCAAGGTGTTGGGACATGTTGGCAAGGTGGAATATTAGCTTTAATTTCCACCACGGTTAGAGAGGATCCCCGATGTCTTCCACCTATCTCAACTCCATAGGTACCTACACGATGACTCCCACATCATTGACTGGGGGAGTTGGATATCGGGGAAGATGTGACATTTGTGGAGCGACCAGTAAGAATCAAGGGTTGTGAGAGAAGGTGCTTCATGGAAGGACCATTCCATTGGTTTGTGTGTTAGGGAGGCACAGTGGCCTCGATGAGAGTACTTGGGAACAAGAGGCATAGATGAGTGCTGAGTACCCGGAGTTGTTCTGATTTCTGCTCTTGTGTTTTGCTTTGTGATTTTCTTATAATGTGATGCTTGACCATGTTTTCTATGAGATGAGTTGTTTCATTTTCCTATTAATATGTGTGATAATCCATAACATGTGTGGTGGGGGGGACCTAATCCCTAATCAAGATATATTAATGTGGATGCAATTAAACCCATGCGGGTATTTCAGTTCCACCCAAAGCGGATAATGTCCTGACATTGATGAAGACGCTCCCTAATCCATGTGTCCAGATAGTTTAACATTTTGTGTTAGTATGGTTGTTTGGGGAAGAGGTTCCATAGTGTTTGTACAGGTTTTCAGGATATAGATGTCAAGGAGGTGTTCTTAGATGTCAGGGTTCCACTCTAGTTTTATAAAAAAACAAGGTTGTTTATCCTTGAGATGTATCTTACAGGGTAGTTATTCAGAACCATATTCCTTCCAATTTAGTTTTAAATTCTCAAGGATGAGAATATTGTGAGAGGTATTTGATGTAATAACACATATTTCCCCAGGCCATTCTATTGTGAAAAATCATATGTTTGGGGTGTTTTGGGGGCTGTGGGTGACTCATTTCGAGAGTTATTAAAAAATCCAGTTTGAAACTTATGTGTCGGCATGTTAGCGCATTGTCAAGTCAGTGAAATGGTGATTCAAGGGAGTCAGTATTGGGGAGTCAAGGGAATAAGTTTTGGAGAGGAAAGCATCATTAGGTTAGGGTGACAATAGGTCAGATTCGGTAGATGGGGAGTCGGTTGGTCGACGTCGGTGAGTCAGGGCGTCAGTAGGTCAGGATGTTGGTAGGTTAGCGGCAGTAGATGGGGCGATGATAGTTTAGCATTGGTGAGTCATGTCATCGGTGAGTCATTGTGTCGGTAGATCAGTTTTGGTGAATCAACATCAATAATTCATATCGGTACCACACCCGTTGGTGGCTTAGTGTTGGTGGCACACCCATCAGTGATTCATTCCAGTTTTTCTAGTCTTTTTCCAGTTTTCCAATTTCTCCCCTATTACGTATTATTTAACATAAACCTATTTTAAAGGCATTTTTGAGTGTTTTTATGGTAATTTAAAAAGATATTATGTATATCATTAATACCCTAACATCCTGGGGGATTCAAGATACTCAAACCTCAGTATATTGGCCATGATACCATGTTAATGGCTTTTGAAACCGTTCTTCCTTTAATATAAGATGTGGCTCTTTAAAGCCGGGACCATCCCCTACCAGTGTGTCTTCCATTCCACCTTGTTGATCCTAGAGACTTCCCCCCTATATGAGTCATGCACCTATACTAGAGCCCCTCCTAGTCAGCTTTCTTGGAGTTCGTTACTGCTTGTGTGACCCCCAATTCTTAGTGCAAGGAGGAACTTCGATCATTTTTTCATTCACCAAGGGATTTTTTCTTCCTCTATTTAATTGTTCATCAAACAGGGTGGGTTTACTAATTATTCCTCATGAATAATTATGGAATTTTTTCTTTAACAAGTAGTAAATAATGTGTGTGGAATTTGATGATAAAAAGATAACAAGACCTTTTATAATAATGGGAATGGAATTGAATATGGTTTTATATTGATCACTTGTTTTATATGTTATCATATTTTCACTTATGGATTGTTGTGATATTATGCCTTTTGAAAATAATGTCCATTAGTGGTCTTTTCTTGCACACTAGTGACGTTATATTTTGTTGAGATTCTTGAATAAATTGTTGTAATCAGAAAATCTGCTTAATCACGTGTACATAGTTAATTAAAAGGATTCCCCAGGATCAAACATCTTATGTGATCAACACTTTTATATAAAGTGAAATTAATGATCCCCTTTTGGTATAATATAAATGTGATTTGTTAGATGGTGTGGTTGTGTGATGTGTTATGTTGGGTTTTGTGACTTTGTGTGGGTTGTGTGGTGCTATTGTTGGGAGCACCGTTACTGGTATAGAGGTGGACATGGAAGTTAGTTATGTGAGAAGGGTTTGGTATGTGTGTGCAGCGGGGTTGTGGGCAAATAGTATTTGTTGTGGGATTTGTGTGTGGCATGGTAAAGGGGGGGTGTTGGTATCCCAGTTTTAGAGACAGATTTATTGTGTAATTGATGAACTTGAATATAGTGGGACATACTTTTTTGTGTTGTTGTTATGGAGCGATGTTAGGAAGTGGTACTGTAGTGTGGTTGTTAACATGTTATGTAGTGGGACTGCATTTGGGAATTTTTTGGGTAGCGAGGCATCGGGAATTGGTCTTGAGATAATGATTGTGTAGTATATCTCTGAATAATGATAGTTGGTGGTGGCTGTTTAACACCCCAATATTTCATAGTACGTTAATTCTTCAATGTAATTCAATAACTTGCACTACATGTAACACCATGTTCAAGCGCACAACGACTAACCAAACTAGCCATTCAAAAGCGTTCATTAATAGTATTAACTTAATTTTAAACTTTATATAATCCTTATAATTTTATAATCCATATTATGAGTTTCTTAAACATAATTTAAGAACACATTCAATTTTCTTAGATAAAATAAGTATTTTTCAAAAACTGCAATTTTACATCCTTTTAATGGAGAACCATTTTTAAATCCAATATTTGAAACTTTAATATAATAAATTTGACTAAATAAACTTATTATTTAGAATCCAGACATAAAATTTTAGTTTCAATAATTTTTTGGTATTTTTCTAAAAACATTCCGTTTTTGATGAATAGTGAAAAATACTAAACTTTAATTAAAAAAAACTTTTTTAATAATATTAATTTATAGTGATAAATTATAATATTGAGTGGTTTTAAAGTATAGTTAGATTATATTTTTATATTTTATTCCAATGTTGGTCATTGGACGTAATTTCACATTTAAACTTGATATAAAGATGTGTCAATCTTTTGATAGTTATTATTTCTTAAAAATAAACTTTTCATTTTGACAACAGGAATTAATTTTAAATTAAATTCTACCACTTATGTGTTATGAATTTGGAAAAATGGATTCCATATTTTGAATCAAGAGGTCCAAATTATGTAAATACATAACTTTTATTTTTAGACATTTTGAATAATTACTGCGGTAAATATCTAATTTTCCTTGGTTAAAGGGTAAATCCGGTAAATAAAGGTTAAAAATAAAATAATAATAATACTAAATTACCCTAAAACGTATCCTAAACCTATTTTCTGATACATGTCCAACCATGGGTATCCTTGGGTTTATTTTGGGACCCCATGGGGCCACTTGTAAGTGATAATGACACTGTATATTAACTAAGTTAAAGTAAATACAAAAATGACATAATAATATAGCTTTTAGTAAAAAAATTAAATAGGGTTATACATGTTATATCTTTGACTATAAATAATTATTAAAAATATAAAAATATTTCCTATATAAATTAATTTAATTTATAATTTTTAGACATTGAATAACTAAATTTATTTATGACATAATGATAGTGGAGTATTTTCCTTATTAATGAATGAATCAAATAAATGCTATTATAAATGTTAAAATAAATATAATTTGAATGTTTTGATGAAATAAACTAATTTTTTAGTTTAATATGACATGTTATAATTTATTAAATTAATTTATTTAGAATTAATGATGTTTTTAGGACTTTAAAAAAATTCAATAATTAAATAGTGTCAAAATTGACATAAAAGAGTTTTTTAAAAAATATTATATTATTAATTGATATAATATTTCTAAAAATCTAAGGTTTGGAAAAAGGACTTATATAATGATATTTATATAATTAATGAATCACTTTGGGTTCTCTTGGTATTTTATGGAATGTTTAGTACCCATATAATATAAAAATACAAAGAGACATGGTAAATGTCAAACTATTTATCTAAGAGTTAAATCAAAATGATAAGGTTAAAATTGTTACCTAAACATGTCTAATAATTATTGGTTGAGAGGATTTAGACCTATACCTACCTTATATTATAAATAAATCAATTTTTAGCCATTATAAACCGAATATGAATTTATTATAAAATAATATTTCAATCTTTTCCTAAGGTACCCCTCACCCCTCTTATAAAAGGGCACTCTCCCTTTTCTCAAATTCACTCCTCCAAAGCCATTTGGCTCAGCCAGCCTCTGCCCAAATATCCTCCCAACTATACTCCCTTCATCCTAGAGGCCTTACATTGGTCATAAAGACAACCTAATTATCCCTTTTGATCAAATCAAAATGAAGAACCCGAAGAAGAGGTAATGATTTCACCACCCTCTTTAAAGTTATTTTCATCTTCAACTTCCTCTTTCTTTGTTGTTTCCATATGAAAATAATATATCCAGTACCCTCTACATATTGTGATTTTATTATAAATGTGGTACAACTATATTAATTATTCAATCAATCCTATAAATGAAAAAGTCACCATACATGCATACGTACGGCTTACCGTCACCACGTTGTGGTGTAGTTTGTTATTCAAACACTTCATTATTTTTATGGGTATAATAATGAGTATAACTGATGTAAATAATAAATATAAGATGTTAATTATTATTTATATATTAAATAGCATCCAATTATATATGATTTTTATATCAAAATAATGATATTGTCGCTAATGCATACGTACGGATTACCGTCTCCACGACACGATGAGATTCATTCCCATGTTCTCCATTAATAGAAGATTATAAAAATATATAATATTAATAAGTATGTAATATATGACATAATAATTCTACTATGTATATATGTATATATGTATGTATGTACATACATATATCTTATTCACTTACTTCCGTTCAAAACGATATGCAAACAGAAACAACGTTTATGAGTACGTATGGCCTACCGTCTCCATAAACGGTGTTTTACATTTCATATATCTATATATTATAAATTTTTATATTCTAAATATATAAGATATATAAATAAAGTTTATATATTCTGTATTTATTAAAATTGTGATATAAATGATACGATCAAGAATAACTTGTTAAAACACGTACGATAAAGAAAGCGGTTATTACCCGAAATATTAATTTAACATGAAAATCATTATTAAATGGGTAGCATAAAGTCATAAATTAATCATGTATGATATAATAAATATTAATATGGATTTTTTATAATTTAATAACATAAAATGGTCATTATACAGAAGGTTAAATGTACCCTCGACTAAAGGAAAGTGCAAGGTATGAGTTATTTCCTCAATCTCATTATTATCTGAGATTGTTTATGTGTAAGTATTTACTGGGACATACTAATCATTGATACCCATATTTTATAAAAAAATTCAAAATAAATCTTGTAATGTTTAATTGAAGGGTTTATTTAACTAAATCATCATTTTAAATATTTTAAAGATTTATATTTCTAAAGCCTTTTAATTAATGTCCATATTTTCAAAAATGATTTTAAGGATTTATTTATATAGACATTAATGTTTTGAAATGATAATTATTTTTAAAATATTCAATGTTTTACGGGACAATTTGATTCAAAAATATTTTCTAAATGACTTTATTTATAAATTGTGAGACTTTTAAACGATTTCATGAAAAATGGGTATTTCTCTCAAAGAATTTTATTGATTATTTTCATCCATGTCAACATCCTTTGATCGATTTTAAACATGTTTGAAGTCTTTTTATTATGATAAAAATCTTCCATATTGTATTGAAGGTTTATTGATATGTTTGATAGTGGATTTGTTATTTTATACCTTTCATGTTTTATGGATAAGGTATTGACATTTCGTATGCAAGTATAAATACGAATGTTTATGTTATGTTTAAACCTTTTCATATGTGGAATGCATTTGACTTAGTAAGTGATGGGTGGAGACCGCTATATCTCCTCGATGCATCGGTGGGTCTCATTAGAAAAACTACTGTCTTGGCACAAGGCCTTGTAAAACAAAATTTATTTTTAGTCTTGCCATGAGGCCTCGACTATGTGGTTATGAAAGTATGGAATTATGCATTCCCTTATTATGAAATTAGTAATTACTTGTGATTATTCGACTAGTATAATATCCATGTTCATGTTTATATGTTAATGTTTTTTTTCATATTATATTCAATTTTATTATTAAAAGGATATTGTTTTATTAAACAAATTTCCTTAAATCTGTATAACTTTCGGTAAATTATTTACCCTTACTGAGTACCAAAGCTCACCCCTTGATTATGTTTTATTTTCCAAGTATCCCATGAAGTGTTTTATGATTGAGATGCAATGTTAAGCTAAGGGAACAATGGAATTCTCAATGGATTATTTATGTTGTGTTGTATGTTATAAAGATTAATGTAACAGTAATGTATGTAATCTATTTTCCAAGATTACTAAAATGACCAGTCATTTGAGACTTGATTCCTTGTAATCATGGGAATGTATTAAAATAAAGCACTGACTCTGGGTAACTGGGGTCGGGGAATTACAGTTGGTATTAGAGGAAGTTTAGTACAAACCTTGGAAACTAGATTTAGGAAAACTCTGATTAGAGAAAACTAACCTAAGATAGACTTTGAGGATTATTATAGAAAACATTCTAGAATTTTGGTACTGTTGAGATTTTGTGAGTTTCGGAGCAATACATCCATGTCTGAATACGAGCAAGTAGAGGTGGCTCTGGCATAGATGTACCTAGGGGTAAAACCCAAAAACACTGCATTGAGCTAGACTCGAACGTGAACCGGTGCACGACAATGGACCTTGCTGCACTCTTCGTTACGACACTCCTAGGGGATATACATAGGATAATTCGCATTTTCATTACAAGTCATTATGAAGGATTTAGGAGTAAATAATTACCCAAAGAAAACCTTTTTATGATTATGGATTATATCCCTAAACTGTTCAATTTATGTTAGGTATTTTACATGTTTGTAATTATGAATTGTGATTCATAAAATTAACCTAGTGTGTGCCATTGTTTAAAAATGGCACCCAGTAAAAGGAATGTGAACTCCTGCAATACACATGATCCAATGAGTAAGAAGGATCATATATTTCATAGTATTAAGCCATAATTTAGAAGGGAAATAATCACCCATGTATTCTCATCATATGAATAAATAGTATCATGTGTTAATAAGATAAGTAAATAATTCTCTGAGTCCAATGGCTTTGAAGGGATACAAGGGAAGCAAAGGATGAAAGAGAGAAAGATGGATAAAGGGAATATGGGAAAGAAGGATTTTCTCATATGTGATGGCTGTGGAAAGAATCACCTTGGTAAATTCTTGAAGGGAATTGGAGTTTGTAATAAGTGTGGAGAAAAAGGAAACCAAGTACTTGATATAAAGGGTAAGAAAAAGTTTTCAAATGTACAATTCTACATCTGCAAGTAGTTGGGACACTATGCGAATTAATGACCCAGTCATCAGAGTATGTCGTGAATGATGATATTGGATATTAATCAATTTATGATACTACCACATATGAAGAGGAATGACTTGTATTCTTATATTGTTATTAAATTATTATGTCATTTCAGTGTTGTATCGATGATGTACCAGTTATCTGAGTTATGGAAATAAATAATGATTATACTACAGTACTATTTCATTGAGGATTTTGAGATTGTATGGTACTATGAAAAGTGAATCAATAGCAAGTTAAAAGTTTTTTGAAAATACATGGTTGAAGGAAAGGTGACCCTTAATATGGCCCTGATACTGAGGTAGTAATTTTTTAATAAGAGATGGTTGGTTTCGATAAATTATATTGGATATTTCTGACTACCTTGGAACTGATTAATGGTTTGTTTATTTCATCATTGTTGGAGTATTAACAATTTTTGGATATAAGGAATATATCTTGTATTATATAAGGAATAAGGGACCATGAATTTAATCGAAAAGTTTTTATTGTAATTCATGGTGTTATCGTGATTTAAAAAATACATGATTAAGGTATTCACATGTTATTACATAGCAAAAAGGATCTACATTATGTTTACCTTCAATATAAATTTTGGGATGAGAGTTTGGAAAGATGTATTTTGGATAAGTCTAATGGTTGGAATGGATTATATTTGACATTGGATACTATTGTTAAGGATAATGAATTTATTAAGATTATTTTTTGGATTGTTATAAAAAGGACATCCCAGAGGTCGGGCGACAACTCGTCACGTCCAGCAAGGCCGTGAGACTTGAACCCACAACCAAAGGGTGACAAGGGTGCATCACCTACCACTAGCCTACGTGAGGTCCTGGTTTGTATAAGGAGATTTTTTCAAAATTTTCTGAAAAATAAATATAAATTCATTTTTTAACCCTATACATTTAGGATAATTATAATATTTCTAAATTATATTATCTTTTGGAGTGAAAGATGAGTATATGGTAGAAATTAGTTAAAATATGTAAATCTACTTGTCATGTGTATATATATATATATATATATATTCTATTAATATATTATGAAATTAATCCTTAAACTTTATGGAAGGGATCAGAAAACCGAAAATGTGTTATCTTAATACCTTATGTTTTGTTGAACCGATGGTATTTTAAATCATCATAGATTGATGCCTTTGAGGCCCTCAATTTTACAAAGGTTTGTGATTGATGACCTCAATCACTCCCTATAAATATTTACATTTTTCCTCAAATTATATGTCTCTAATTTCCACCAATGTTATCCTAATCGAAATCATAATATGGTGGTGACCCTTTCATTTCCATTTCCCTCTTATTAAGATTAAATTTTATTATCCCAATTTCCGATGTGGATTTTCCACAAAGGTATTTTCTATTATAAACCATATATTTTCTAATAACACTTTCAAATTGAGAGGAAACAATTTATTTAAGGAGGGGATAATGTAACACCCCAAGATTTCATATTACGCTATTTTTTAATGTAATTCAATAACTTGCACTACATGCAACATCGAGTTCAAGCGCACCATGACTTACCAAACTAGCCGTTCAAAAGTAGTTATGAATATTATTAACTAAATTTTTAACATTATATAATCTTTATAATTTTAGAATCCATATTATGAGTTTCTTAAAATAATGTAAGAACAAGTTCATTTTTTTCAGATAAAAGAAGTATTTTTCAAAAAATGAAACTTTACCCACTTTTAATGGGGAACCATTTTAAAATCTAATATTTGAAACATTTATGTAATAAATTTGACAAAAAAACATAGTATTTAGATTTGGGACATAAAAAATTTAGTTTCAATTTTTTTTTGGTATTTTTCTTAAAACATTCAGTTTTTGATGACTAGTGAAAAATACTAAACTTTAATTAAAAACATCTTTTTTAATCAAAATAATTTATAGTGCTAAATTATAATATTTAATAGTTTCAAAGTATAATTAGATTATATTTTTACCATTTTATACAATTACGGTCATTGGACGTAATTTCACATTTAAACTGAACATAAACAAGTTTCAATCTTTTGATAGTTATTATTTCTTAAAAATACGCTTTTTTGTTTTGACAACAGAAATTAATTTTAAATTATTTTCTGCCACTTCTGCGTTTTGAATATGGAAAAATTGATTCCATATTTGGAATCAAGAGATACAAATTGTGTAAAAAGGTAACTTTAATTTTTAGACATTTTGAATAATTACTTGGATAAATATTTTATTTACCATGGTTAAAGGGTAAATCCAGTAAAAAATGGTTAAAAAATTATAATATAATGTTATTAAATTACCCATACACGTGTCCTAACCCTATTCGATGATACATTTCCGACCATGGGAATCCCTTGGTCGATTTTGGGACCCCATTGAGCCACTTGTAAGTGATAATGACACATTATATTAATTAAGTTAAAGTAAATACAAAAATGACATAAGCATATATCTTTTAATAAAACAATTTGTACATAGGGTCATACATTATATCTCTTAGACTATAAATATTTATTAGAAATATAAAAGTATTTAATACATAATTTTATTTTATTTATAATTTTTAGACATTGTATAATTAAATTTATTTATGAAACAATGATGATGCAATATTTTCCTTATTAATGAATGAATCTAATAAATGGTATTATAAATGTTAAAATAAATATAATTTGAAAATTTTGATGCCATAAACGAATTTAATAGGTTCATATGACATGTTATAATTTATTAAATTAATTTATTTCGAAATAATAATATTTTTAGGACTTTAATAAAAATCAATTATTAAATAGTTTCAAAATTGACAAAAAATGTTTTTAGAAAACATATTTTATTATTAATTGATATAATATTCCTAAAAATGTATGGTTATGCCGAATGACTTATATAATGATAGGTATATCATTAAAGAACCACTTTGGGTTCTTTTGGCAGTTTATGGAATGTTCAGTAACCATATAATATAAAAATACAAAGAGACATGGTAAATGTCAAATTATTTAACTAAAAGTTAAATCTAAAAGCGAAGGTTAAAATGGTAACCAAAACATGTCTAAAACCTATTGGATGTGAGGAATTCAATGAATACCTACCTTATATTAAAAATAAATCAATTTGGAGCCATTATTAACCGAATATGAATTTATTATAAAATAATATTTCAATCTTTTCCTAAGGTACCCCTCACACCTCTTATTAAAGGGCACTCACCCTTCCCTCAAATTTACACCTCAAAAGCCATTTGGCTCGGCCAAAATCTTCCCAAATATACTCCCAACTATACACCCTTCATCCTAGAGTCCTTACATTGGTTATAAATCCAACATAAGGAGTTATTTTTATCAAATCAAAATTAAGAACCCAAAGTAGAGGTAATGATTTCACCACCCACTTTCAAGTTCTTCTCTTCTTCCACTTCCACTTCCACTTTCTTTGTTGTTTCCATACCAAAATAATAACTCCAGTACCTTCTACATACTGTGATATTATTATAAATTTGGTACAACTATATACATTATTCTATCCATCTTATAAATGACAAACTCAACATACATGAATACGTACGTCTTACCGTCTCCACGTCGTGGTGTTGTTTGTTATTCAAACACTTCATATTTTGATGCGTAAAATAATGATTATAACTAATGTAAATAATAAATATAACTTGTTAATGATTATTTATATATGATATAACATCCTGTTATATATAATATTAATATCAAATGAATGATATTTTTGCTCATGCGCACGTATGAATTACCGTCTCCACGACACGATGAGATTCATTACCACGTTCTCCATTAATCGATGATTAAAAATATATATAATATTAATATAATTGTAATATATTACATAATAATTATACTGGATATATATATATGTCTATGTATGTATGTATGTACTTACATATATCTAATTTACTTACTTCCGTTCAATACGATATGATAACAGAAATAGTGTTTATGCGTACGTACGACATACCGTCTCCATAAACGGTGTTTTACATTTCATATATATATATATATATCTATTAGAAATATTTATATTCTAAATATATATGATATATATATATATATAAATGTTTATATTCTGGATGTATTTAAATCATGATCTAAATGATACAATCAGGAATAACTTGTTAAAACATGTATGATAAAGAAAGCGGTTATTCCCCAAAATGTTAATTTTACACGAAAATAATTATTAAATGGGTAGTATAAAGTCACAAATGAATCATGTATGACATAATAAATATGAATATGGTTTTGGTATAATTTAATAACATCCAATGATCATTATACATGAGGTTAAATGTACCCTTGACCAAAGGAAAGTGCAAGGTATGGGTTATTTACTCAATCTCATTATTAGCCAAGATAGTTTATGTGTAAGTATTTACTAGAACATAATTATCATTGATACCCATATTTCATAAAAACGTTTTCAAAAGGAATCTTTTAAGGTTTTATTAGAGGGTCTAATTAACTAAATCATCATTTTAAATGTTTCAAATATTTATGTTTCTAAAGCCCTTTAATTAATGTCCATATTTTTAAAATGATCTTAAGGATTTATTTATATGGACATTAATTTATTGAAATGCTAATTCTTTTAAAAAGTTTAAAAGTGGTATGGGACACTTTGATTTAAAAATCTCTTCAAAATTACTTCCTTTTTAAATTGTGATACTTTTGAATGATTTCATGAAAAATTGGTATTTCTTTCAGGGGATTTTACTGATCATTTTCATCTATGTCAAAATCTTTTGATGAATTTTAAACATGTTTGATGTTGATTTATTATGATACAAATATTCAATATTGTATTTAAGGTTTTGTGATATGTTTGACTATGGATGTGTTATTTTATACAATTCATGGTTTATGGATAAGCTATTGACATTTTGTATGCTATTTTTAATACGAATGTTTATGTTATGTTTAAACCATTTCATATGAGGAATTCATTGGACTTAGTATGTGACGGGTGTAGCCCGCTATAGCTCATTGATACATCGGTAGGTCTCATGAGACAAACTAGTGTCTAGGCATAAGGCCTTGGAAAAAAATTATTTGTAGTCTTGCCACGAGGCCTTGACTATGTGGTTATGAAATCTTGGCATTATGCATTCCCTCATTATGAAATTAGTTTTTACATTTGATTATTAAACTAGTAGAAAATCCATGTGCATGTTTATATGGTAATTTTTTATTTATTTTTTCCATATTATATTCATGTTTATGATTAAAATGTTATTGTTTTATTACACAACTTGCCTTAAATGTTTATAACTTCTGCTAAATTATTTACCCTTACTGAGCATCTGAGCTCACCCCTTTCTTATGTTTCATTTTCCCAGGATCCCATGAAGTTGTATATGATTGCGAGTCAGGGTTAAGCTAAGGAAACAATGGAGTTCTCAATGGATTATTTATGATGCGTTGTATGTTAAAAATAGTTATGTAAAGTTCATGTATGTAATCTATTCTCCAAGAATACTAAAATGATCGGTCTTTTGAGTTTTGATACCTTATAATCATGCTAATTTATTAAAATAATGCACAGACTCTGGGCAACTGGGGTCGGGGCATTACAGGTTGAATGGGGGTGTCGAGTGGGACAGGAAATCTGGTTTTGTGTTGTTGTGCAGTGGAACTGCAGTTTGGTTTTGCTTGTTGTTTTTGATATAGTTGTGGTTGGATACTACCTCGGGTAGTGTTGGAATAAATTAAAGTGAACCCCTCAAATAAATAAATGACAAGTGGTTACATGATGAAGGTGTTGGGTTATGCTTTAGTAGTGGATGTTATGTGGTTCTGTAGTATAGGGATAGAGTAAAAAGTGGTACTTATGGGATTATTTGTCTATTTGTTTAAAACCAGTAGGTTGGGGTGAGTTTTTGATTATGGATACACATTAATTGTAGTTACCTTAAATTTCTATATGCACTCCACCCTTTTTGAGAACCATGTTACGAAGACCCCTATTTCATGGGTGAGGGTGTCTTTCCCAACATCCCAGTGGGAGGACGGATGGTTGGTTACTGAATTTCTTCATCGCACCCTCTTCCTAGTTCTTACCACTCGATAGTATTTAAGAAGGCTATAATGGTTTGAGGCTTACCATAGTCCTAGATCATCCAAAATGTATTTTTTTAGACGAGGGGATTAGGTGCTTCCGGACCATGTTTGTTTCCCTTGTGTCTTCGGGATGAAACACATGTGTCTTCGGGCATGGTATTTGGTTGTTGTGGCCAAGGTGTCTGTGGGCAGGGTTATGTGTTGTTTGAGGCCCAGGTCTTTGTGGGTAGGTTATGGCCATGGGACTACATATGGGAAGAGTGGTAGCATAAATATGTCATCTGTTAGAAATGAGAATCTAACTAGTGGGAAGGTGGTGAAGGGTACCCAAATGATGATTTTCTTATACTACTAGTTTACATGATTTTTGTTATTTGGTGACTATGAATTGGTGAGGATGGGTTGGTTAGTACTCCTTAGTATGTGATTTGAGGTTATGTGGATTCTCATATGGGCATTAGTATGTTTCTGTAATGTCTCGGATTTCCATGCCTTTTTTCTAATAAAATGCGGGAATTATTTCGAGACCAGTCTTCGAGATGGCGTACAGTTCCAAGGCCCAGTGAGCCTGGAAATTTTTTTGGAATTTAATTAAATAATTAAATTATGTATGCATGCAGTTTTCCGGAAAAAGGGTAATAACTCCCGAATGGGTGCTTGGATCAGAAATCTGAGGGCACTGTTGTGTTCAGAATAGTGATTTTACCTTAGGCGAGTCCTAACATCAGCCGGTGCCGGTCGGTGGTGAAATCTAGTTTTTTTGGACGTAACAGTAATAAAATATTTAATAAAAATATTTTATTCTACAGCGAAATCCTTTTAAATCTGTTGCAACAGATATCTTTTATCCTTTTTAAATAAAGGATTTTTCAGGGGTTCAGGGTTACAAACCTCATAACCCTGAAACCCTTGGCGGCTCTGGAGGTTATGGAGAAAACCTCCCAACGCGGGGACGACGTTCTGGATGATTTTCTCTAGCGACGACGATACGGAAACTTGATCCTCACCAAAAAATGTCGTGGATCCATGTAGGATGTTTCTTTTTGATTTTCCTTTCCCTGTTCATGGTTCCTACGACGAATGCGGACTAATCTGCGAACCGATTACCCACGGATCAATTGTTTTTCGGGTGGCTGTGATTTGGGGATTTATCGAGAAATCAAATACTCGAGATTTATAATCTATTGATTGTTTTGTTTTTGATCTAACGACAATGAACCTGGATCATCACAAACAACGATCAACGTTCGTCCCTCTTGTTCGATTCTTTGTATTTTTTCTCCTGCGCGTTCTTTGTTGTGTTCTACGCATTCTTGGAGAAAATTGATCGTTGCACATTCTTTTGTTGGAACAACGATATGAGATTGTAAATCCTACCCCAGAGCGATGTCACGGAGGTGCGATGACAATTTCAGCAGATGATTCGGAGTGGATCGATAGAAATTACTTTTCAGGCATTTTTCTTCAGATGGATCGTTCGAGGTTTATGATCCGATTTAAGGACCGAAAACACCCATTTCGGTGTTCCTATGATGAAACAAACCAACCACTGGTGTATCGGGATGAACGGATGAGATACCGTGGATCCGGAGGATCAGCCGCGGCGCGAGGAGGAAGATGGTGTTTCTGTAAAAATCTTGACTACACTGTGTGTGTTCGTCGACGAACCACCTGGTGTGTACTCCGAGAGTACACGAACATGGGTTGGGTACATGGCCAAGGAACTAGTATGTATACCCCTCCCTAGCCAGACCCGGATAGACACACGAGTTACCCCATGTGCAGGTACATGTGCAGGTGACACGGACAGAGACCGTGTATGGGTACATGACCAGCGTACACAGAGCGAGCCCCAGGTGATCAGACATAGCGTGTGATTCTTTTAAACGCTGTGTAGTTACTTTCTATACGATGAGCCAAATGACACGGGCCGTTTACATGGGTAGTACCCAGAGTCAAAGAACACGACGTGTGATTCTTCTACACGCCGTGTAGTTGAGTTTTACACAGCTTCAAAGGATGACATGGGCTGTTTACACGGGCAGTACCCAGAGTCAAGTAACATGGCCTGTAACCATACTACACGTCGTGTAACCAATATTACATTTCTTGAGCTAGTTTCCTTCTATGACTAGGGCTAGTTTCCTTAGGGTTCGTCCCCTTGGACTTTGTCTTGATCGTTCCCGGTATCATTTCCTATATATATGAGTATGATCCCTTCAATAGGACTTCCTAAATAGATTTGTTGGAATCCCCTCAATGAGGCTTAGAGATGGATCCTCTATTCATTCCTGGAACACTAGGTAGAGTTAATGGTATCGACGTGACCAACTTTACTCGGGCGCTGATCTTCTTCTTAGCGGATTAGCTCAGACCGAGTTTTCGGAATCACCCCCTGACTTGGTGGTGATCCTCATCTGAGCATCATGTTCTCAAAGTACATGTGGAGTGTGTTATCCTGGAACATGTACTTCGTATCTCGCTCTTCAGACCTCGGAGTGTGTTCTCCCAGTGGCTTGCTTAGTGGAATATTTGAGCTCGATCTTAGTGGTGGTTTCGCAATGTTCATTTGTGTATTAGTATATCTGGATATTCTTGTTATATGATCCGTAAAAATATACAGTATAGAGCTGACTGTTCCTTTATTCTGTGGTATTTCCCTGGTTGTATTCCTTTGTGGTTTTGGGGTGTCCTACTGGGTATTGTTATACTCACACCTACATGGTCTTTTCCCACAAGTGTCCTGTCTTATGAAGACGAGCGAGCCTTTGACAAGATTCTGGGTGGACCCAGACTAGACTATGCTCAGTGAGATCAGACAGGCCGAGGTGTGTTCCTACAGCTACAGATTGCAGTCCCAGCACCTTTCTTTGTAGGTTGGACTTTGTTACGTACTCTCTTTTGGTGGTCTTGTACTTTTGGTCCAAGGTTTTACATTCTTGTACTTTACCTTCCTGTCGTACTCTGTTGGTTGGGTTTTTAGTGTATGCATTCATTTTTCCTTTTTAGTAGTTTTTACATTTCAGCTTTGTTGGCTTGGAGATTTGTGTGTGTGTGTGTACAGTTTTATAGGAAATGCCTCCCATGTTAGTAGCATGCCTACTCGGTGCTAGTCATCAGCCCTGGCCTATTGGAGGTGGTCTTGGGGAGTTGAAGCTCGGGCCCCATTGGGATGGGTCATGATATAGTGGTATCATATGTGGTCATTTCTTCCATAGGACCGAGAGTATGTGAGTCATATTGGGGCAACGGTTGTAAGTGTTTCGAGTTCGGCTTTCAGGCGAGGGACCCCAGTGTTGGTGCGGGCGGCCGACGTATCCATACACCAGGACTCTAATAACATTCTTTTCAACTCAAGAACATGAGAACCCTAGTTGCAGGGGAAAATAATGGTACATGCATCATATAGAAATGGGTTTTGGTTTCTTTGTCCTTCTTGTGGCAGCTCTCCAGATATACTCACTGACTGCGATACATCTTGTTTTATTACAAGATGCCTCCGCGACGCGCAGCCTCTAGAATCCATCAGCTCGATCACGAGGATGACCCCCTTAGTGATGAAGCTTTGATTCAAGGACTAGATCCCCCATTTTTACCATCAGGTGGTGTTTCAGTTATCCCACCACCTGTGGTTCAGTGTTTAGTTCCTGCTGTACCAGTGGAGGAGGAGCCCAAGCTAAGCGCACTCCATGAGTTTCAGAGAAAGAGACCGCTCAGGTTATGAGGCGAGCCTAGCCCCCAGGCAGTAGAGGACTGGCTTGAGGCAGTGGCCAGAGTCTTCTGTTTGGTCAGGACACCATCAGACCAGATGGTGATCCTGACAGCGAGCCTTCTGGAGGGCTCAACTGGGTGATGGTGGAGTTTGGTTATCCATACCCAAGACGAGGTGACTCTTGCAAGGTCATAGGTTGAGTGTCTCTTTAGAGATGAGTTTTCCCAGTTACCCTGAGAGAAGTACGTATACAGGAGCTTCTTCAGCTCTAGCAGGGAACCATGATAGTGGCTGACTATTCATCGAGGTTTACCAACCTCTCGCAGTAGTCGATGGATATGGTCAGATATCAATAATTCAGAGCTCGGACATTCGAGCGGGGCTTGCGCAGAGATATCCAAGCTAGCATCGTCCCTATGAGCATTCCTACTTATACTGGGGTGCTCGAGCAGGATTTAGTGGTTGAGAGCTTCCTGACAGGGTAGAGAAAACCGGCAGTTGTTAGTAGTGGGAGAACTGGAGCAGAGACCTCGGTAGCAGGGAGCCGGCGTCAGGGACTAAGGCATGGGAGACATTTTCAAAGGAGATCCTAGGATTGGGGATCTGTCGTACAGGGTTCGCAGGGCGCATCCATCCATCCTCGAGATAGGCGATGTTACTCATGTGATGGCAGGGGACATCTCACTCAAGATTGTCTGACCCACCGTACTACTAACATGGGAGCAGTGGATGTACCACCAAGGAAGAGGCAATGTGTGGAGAAGATAGATCCGTGGGGCGGCGGATGTGGTAGGGGAGCTGGGAGAGCAGCTGGAGGTGGTCGGCGTTTTGACCTTTTACCACCACCACCCCCAGGAGGTCCACCCCAGGTTCAGGGAGCCGATGGACAGAGGCAGGGACAGATGCAGGCAGTATAGGCTTATGACCTAGGATCTCCCGGAATGATTAGAGGTTCAATCTGTGTCTTTTCTACTTTGGTTGTCGTACTGATATACAAAGGTGATAGTCATTCCTATCTAGCTTCTTATCCTGTTCGAGACCTCGAGATTCCAGTTGAGCCGTTTTCTCGACCCTTACGCTTAGAAACACCAACTGGAGAAGATTCAGATATCACACACCTCTGTAGACAGTGTCACATGACCCTTGGAGGCGATAGTTTCGGTTGGAACCTCTTGGTGGTAGTGTCGACGCCTTACGATGTCATTCATGGCATGGATCGACTATCCATAGTTCATGCCCATATTGACTGTTTTAGGTTAAGGGTGCGGTGTGTCCCCAGTGATGGAATGATATTCTCTTTTTTCAGTGAAAGAGAGACCCAGGTAGGATGGGATGAACTCGTGCGTAGGAAGGTGAAATAGATATCCTATCAGTTTGCTAGACTAGCCCTTGGTGCAACAGATATAACAAGTTTCCAGTTTCCAGCAGTAGTGGCTGAGTATGACGACGTCTTTCTGGAGGATGTACCCAGACTACCTCCCCGTCGGGAGATAGATTTCTGCATTGAGTTGCAACCCGAGATGACACTGATATCAACATAAGTATATCGGATGGCTCCTTAATAGCTTCTTGAGATGAGGGTGCAGATGGAAGACTTGAAGAAGAAGGGCTTTGTGAGACACAGTGTTTCACCCTGGGCGGACCCAGTTTTATTTTCCATGAAGGTAGATGGGAGTTTGAGGCTATGTGTGGATTACCGACACTTGAATCAGGTGACCGTGAAGAATCGGTATCCACTACCGAGGTTCGATGAACTCTTCGACTAGTTGAAAGGGTCATGATGGTTCTTAAAGGTTGATCTACGATCAACCATTCACCAGTTGTGAGTACAGGATGAGGATATACCAAAGATGGCTTTCAGATGTTTCTACGGTCACTATGAGTACTTAGTGATGTCCTTCGGCATAACGAACGCCCTAGCAGTGTTTATGGGACTCATGAACCAGATCTTTCAGCCCTATCTGGATCGGATTGTAGTGGTCTTCATCAATGATATCCTTGTGTACTATGCGTTCGAGGAGGAGCATGTGAGACACCTAAGGATGGTTCTGGACACACTCTGAGACGACCAGTTTTATGGGACACTCTCGAAGTTCCAGTTCTGGATATAGGAGGTCCACTTTCTGGGACACGTTATCTCAGTAGATGGTGTAGCAGTGGACCCAGCTAAGGTGGAGGCAGTATTAGCATGGGCTATACTCTGGAGCATGACAGAGGTGCGGAGTTTCCCTAGGTTGACAGGATACTATCGGAGAATCATTCTTTATTTATCTAGGATTTCATCACCCATGACAACTTGACCCGAAAGGGGTAGCCTTTTGTGTTGTCCGAGAGATGCCAGCAGGCTTTCCAGCAGTTGAGACAGAGTCTGACAAGCACCCCGATCATGAGATTACTAGAGGAGGGTCTTGAGTACATAGTGTTCGGTGATGCATCATGAACTGGGCTTGTTTGTGTCCTTATGCAGAGGAAAGCAGTGATTTCCTATAGCTCATGTCAGTTGAGGCCCCGCGAGTAGAACTATGTGACCCATGATCTTGAGTTGGCAGCAGTAGTCTTCGGGTTGAATATGTGGCGGAAATACCTGATGGGCAATCGGTTTACTGTCTACTCTGATAACAAGAGTCTCAGATATATATTTTCTCAGAAGGATCTGAATTTTAGACAAAGGCGGTGGCTTGAGTTCCTCCAGGATTATGACTTTGAGATTGTTTACACACTTGGGGAGGGGAACGTTATGGCAGATGTTCTCAGTAAAAAAATCCAGTTCGCAGTTCCTGGATGAGGAGGTGAGGCAGTTGGCCTCCTTACAGTTATCCTTGGTGGATAGAGATGAGGGGGATTCACTTCATTTGATGGTTGTTACCCCTCCACTCTTAAAGCAAGTCAGGGAAGCATAGCTCAGGGACGCTAGCTGTGAGACTCTACGTGCTTAGATATCCATGGGTGATGCTTCTAATGGATATTCAACAAGTGGGGAGAACGTTGTTCTTTTCAGAGGGAGCCCGGTAGTACCAGTGATGTTGCAAGAGGATATTCATAAGGAGTCCCATACATCCCCTTTGGCAGTGCATCCAAGCATAAAAAAGATGTATCAGGACCTCCGACATCAGTTCTGGTGGCCCGGAATGAAGAAGTGTGTGGCAGAGTTTGTTTCTTGTTGCCTTACTTGTCAGCAAGTAAAGGCTGAGCACCAGGTGCCAGCAGGTTTGACTCAGCCTCTTGAGGTGCCAGAGTGGAAGTGGGACATGATATACATGGAATTCGTGATGGGTCTACCACGTACGTCTAGGGGACACGATGCCATATGGGTGATCATTGATCGGCTCACCAAGTCGGCCCACTTCCTAGCCATACAAGAGAAGAGTTCAGTAGAGAGATTGGGACGCCTCTATGTCCAGGAGATAGTTCGAATTCATGGAGTTCCATCCATGATTGTCTTAGATCGTTATGCTCGTTTCACATCCTGGTTGTGGAAGGGATTTCAGGAAGCTTTTGGGACTCAGTTACGCTTGAGCACAACGTTTCATCCCCATACTGATGGTCAGAAAGAGCGGACCATCTAGGTTCTGGAGGATATGCTTTGAGCTTGCATACCTAACATCGGTCGTAGCTAGGAGGATCACCTATCACTGGTGGAGTTTTCTTACAACAACAGTTATCATTCCACTATTGGTATGGAACCATTCGAGGATTTGTACGGGTGACCTTGCAGGTCAACACATTGCTGGACTGACCCAGGAGAGTCAGCACTCGTGGGCCTAGAGATGGTGAGAGCTACTACAGAGAAGGTTCATGTCAGCTAGGAGCAGATGAAGACTACAAAGAGTTGGATAAAGTCTTATTCCGACAGGAGGTAGAGGCCCTTTGAGTTTGTGGAGTGAGACCATGTGTTCCTTCGGGTCTCACCTCGACGGGGATTACAGAGATTTGGCCGAGGCAGAAATCTTTCCCCGAGATTTGTTAGCCCTTTACAGATTTTGAGTAGAGTTGGCAAGGTGGTGTATCGATTGGCTCTACCTCCTCAGATGGACTGGGTACACAACGTCTTCCATGTGTCGCAGCTATGAAGGTACGTGCATGATCCATCGCATGTCATCGACTGGGGTGAGCTGGACATCGATGATCGAGCGACCTTTGCTGAGTACCCAGTGGAGATCGAGGATTGGCAAGAGAAGATCCTTCGTGGGTGAGCTATTCCATTAGTGCGTGTCCGGTGAAAGCACAAGAATCTCCAGGAGGGCACGTGGGAGCGGGAGGCTCAGATTCGCGTGCAGTACCCACATCTTTTTGAGTTGCACTTGTTTTGGATTTTTGGGGACGTAAAAGCCCTAAGGTGGGTGTGATGTAATGTATCGGATTTTCCATGCCATTTTTTAATAAAATGTGGGAAATATTTTGAGACATGTATTCGAGATGGAGTACAGTTCCGAGGCCCGGTGAGCCCGGAACAAATGTTGGAATTTAATTCAATAATTAAATTACGCATGCGTGCGATTTTTCTGAAAAAGTGGAATAACTCCCGAACGGTTGCGTGGAACAGAAATTCAAAGGCACCGTTGTGTTTAGAACAATGATTTTACCATAGGCGAGGACTAACATCGGCAAGCGTAGGTCGGTGGTGAAATCTAGTTTTTTTGGACGTAACAGTAATAAAATATATAATAAAAAAAATTATTCTGCAGTGAATTTTTTTTAAATTTATTGCAATAGATATCTTTTATCCTTTTTAAATAAAGTCTTGCATAGTGGTCCAGGGTTACAAACCTCATAACCCTGAAACCCTTGGCGGCTCTAGAGGATCTGGAGAAAACCTCCCAATGCGGCGAGGCTGTTCTTGACGATTTTCGCCGGTGACGATGATGCATCAACCAGATCTTCTCCAACGAACTTCGCGGATCCATGTAGGATGTTTGTTTTTTATTTTCCTTTCCCCGTTCTTGGTTCCTACGATGAACGCAGACTAATCTACGAACCGATTATCCTGCTGATCGATTGTTTTGCGGGCGGGTTTGATTTGGGGTTTTATCGGGAAATCAAATACTTGAGATTTATAATATGTTGATTGTTGTGGTTTTTATCTAACGGCGACGAACCCGGATCATCATGAACAACGATCGAGGTTCGTCCCACTTGTTTGCTTCTTTGTATTTTTCCCCCGCGCATTCTTCATTGCATTCTATGCGTTTTTTGAGGTAATCGATCGTTGGTCATTAGTTTGTTGGTGCAATGATCCGAGTTTGTAGATCCAACCTTGGAGAGATGTCGTAGAGGTGCGACGACGGTTTCAGCAGACGATTCGGAGCGGATAGTGAGATTTGAGTTTTTGGGCGTTTTTCATTGGATGGATCGTTCGAGGTTTATGATCCGATTTAAGGACCGAAAACACCAGTTTCAGTGTCCTTATGATGAAACAAACCAACCCCTGGAGTATTGGGACGAATGGATGAGAAATTTGGATCCGGAGGATCAGCTGCGACGCGAGGAAGAAGACGGCGTTTCTGAAAAAATCCCGACTAAACGGCGTGTAGTACAGGTTACACATCATGTGTTCGCCGGTGGACCACGTGGAATGTACTTTGAGAGTACACGGTCACGGGTTGGGTACACGAACAAGGAACACGACATGTATACACCTCCCCAGCCAGACCCGACCATATACACGGGATACCCTGTGTGTTGGTACACGAGCAGGCAACACGGACAGAGACTATGTACAGGTACATGACCACTGTACATGTAGCGAGCCCCAGGTGCTCAGACAGGGCGTGTGATTATTCTACACATTGTGTAGTTACTTTCTATATAATGAGCCAAATTACATGGGCTGTTTACACGGGCAATACCCGGAGTCAAGGAACATGGCGTGTGATTCTTTTACACACCCTGTAGTTGAGTTTTTCACAGCTTAAACAGATGACACGATACATTTACACGGGATGTACTCAGAGTCAATGAACAGGGTGTGTAACCATACTACACGCTGTGTACCCAATTTTACATGGCTTGAGCCAGTTTCCTTTTGTGACTTGGGCTAGTTTCCTTAGGTTTCGTCGCCTTGGTCTTTCTTATGAAGGATCCCAATAACTTTTCCTACATATAGGAGTATGATCACTTCAGCAGGAAATCCTGAATAGAGTTTTTAGAATCCCTCTATGAGACTTAGAGCCGGATCCTCTATTAATTCCTGGAACCCTAGGTAGAGTTCTTGGTATCGACGTGACCAACTTTACCAGGGCGCCGATCCTCTGCTTAGAGGATTAGCTCAGATTGAGTTGTAGGAATCACCCCATGACATGGTGGTGATCCTCATCTGAGCATCATGCTCTCAAAGTACTTGTGGAGTGTGTTCTCCCAGAATTATTACTTCGTATCTCTCTCTTCAGACCAAGGAGTGTGTTCTCCCGGTTGTATGCTTAGTGGAATCTTCGATCTGGACCGTAGTGGTGGTTTCGTAATGGTCATTTGTGTATGAGTATATCTGGATATTCATGTTATATGTTCCATAAACATATATTGTGTAGAGCTGACTATACCTTTCTTTTGTGGTATTTCCCTAGTTGTATTCTTTTGAGTTTTTGAGGTGTCCTACTAGGTATTGTTATACTCACCCCTACATGGGCTTTGTCTGTACGTGTTGTGTCTTGTGCAGACGAGAGAGCCTTTGATAGGATTCTAGGTGGACTAGGACCGGACGAAGCTCACTGATATCAGATAGGCCGAGGTGTGTTCCTACGACTACAGATTGCAGTCCCATCACCTTTCTTTATAGGTTGGACTTTGTTACAGACTCTCCTTTGGTGGGCTTGTACTTTTGGCCCAAGGTTTTACATTCTTGTACATTACCTTCCTGTCGTACTCTGATGGTTGGGTTTTTAGTGTATGCATCCATTTTTCATTATAGTAGTTTTTAATTTTCAACTTTTTGGGCTTGGAGATATGTGTGCATGTGTACAGGTTTATAGGCAATTCCTCCCATGTTAGTAGCATGCCTACTCGGTGTTAGTCACCAGCCCCTGGCCTATTGGAGGTGGGTTTAGGGAGTTGCGGCTCGGGCCCCACTGGGACGGGTCGTGACAGTTTCCCCCACGTGTGCATGAGTTAACATAGTTTCCCTACTGATAATACTTATATGCTCACCCTATGTATATAAAACTATTTCTATGTTTGCAGGAGAACCTTGAGAACTGTGATGGAATTTACTAGCTCAGGTGTCGGGATTAGTTACTGTTTCTTCTGAGTCTCTTTTCTTTCGGTACTTTACGTTGATTTTTTTTACATTTTATCATCTTTGATTTTGAAAGTGCATGTGGGAATGGATTTTGGATTCACTTTTACTTTTAGTATATGGAGTTTCTTACGATTTTCCATTTCATATTCTGATAATATTCTATAAAAGGGTAATGACTCCCATATTATGTGAGATTCTAAACCCTTGGTGCTAGTCACCGCTCTGGGGCCTATTGAAGGTGGGACTCGGGGGTAATTATGCCTCTATCATCTTGATGAAAGAAGAGAGTAACAATTTTTCATCCATTCCATCATCTTGAAGAAGAGGGATCATGACATATATTTTGAGAGAAAAAATGTACAAATGTAATAATATGTTTTTCTGAATTAGTTGTGAATTTTATAAAAAAACATATAACCCAAAAAATTAAATGAAATGAAATAATATGGGAATTAAACCATAATTTTTTTGGAAATTCCTAAAATAAATATTATTCATAAAAAATTATAAATTATAATTGTTTTCAAGATAGAACTCCATTCCGATTTTATAATTTACAAGGAATAAAAAATAAATCTATTTTAAAATATGAAGAGGAAATTCTAATATGTCATTTGGAAGTAATTATAATAAGGTACATTACTTGAAATTTAAATTCATGTTAGATAATAATATAGATAATTATAAGGGAACATTGTAACATCCTTCCAATTTAATAACTATCTTCTTTAAAAATAATTTGAATCATTTGGTATATTATGTTATAAGTGATGTATAGTTTACATTGTGTTATATTCTTCACCATGTTTATCTTTCATGGAATAAGTCATTGAGTCTCTTCGATAACTATTGTTACATGCAAGCCCGAGTTATTCAAAACTACAATATAAAAAAATTTCATTAGTTACTGGTTAATTATAAACCAAAATAATAACCCATTGAAAAATTTGGTTGTGCATTTTTGGAAGATTATTTTTATGAACAAGATGGAATTTTATGTTTATAAATTTCATTAATAAATATTATTAATTATATAATTTATGTTTTTATGTTATATATGGAAACATATATTCTTTAATTAATCCAATATTTTTTACTAGAATAAATGGGAAAATCCAATTTTATGTTTAAAATATTATATTTTTCTAAAAAGTAGTTTCTCTCTTTTTAATGGATGAATTATTTGATAAGTAAAATTTGAAACCTTTATAAATATTTTTTCACAACATAAAATTACTTTTTTATATTGGAATATTAATATTTAGTTCGTTTTTATTTTCAATATTTTTTCTTAGAAGTTCCATATTTTTGATTAATTCTATAAAATAATTAATTTTAATTGAAAACTATATTTACATTTAATTTATTTATATTGAAAAATTATATTATAATTTAGTTATAAAGTTTATTTATTATAATTATACATAAATATCTATTTATTTATTTTTAATCAATTTAACATTGAAATTTGAAATAAGTACATTTTAGACTTTTGAACTTTTTTACTATAAAAAACCAACTACTTCCTACCTTATGTCGAATTATTTTATTCAATTAATTTATACCACATTATTTATTTAAATTTGTAAAAATGAATTAAATTTTTTTAATTATAATTGTTTATAATTTATTTTATCTGTTTTTGGCCAAGAGTATTTTTGAAAGTAATTAAATTTAATTTCAATGATTATGGTAAAAATGTGTTTGCTTGGTAGTTTAACATTAATATTAAGGGGGTGAAATGTGCTATAACCTTATAAAAACCCAATTTCATTATATTATTTATACAATGTACCAACTTTTCTATAATTGGGTTCATTATTTGAGGTGCATGATTTGAGGTAGACCTACCAATATTGTTTACCTTTTTATATTTACAATAATTCCACTCCCCCTCCTCTCTTAAATGGAACTCAACACCACACTTATTAATATATTTTCAGCCATATATATTGTAAAAACCCTAAAAAAATAATATACCATCATCGATCTTATAATCCCCGAATCGTCATTTTTTTCAGAAAGCTCACCAAGGTTGTCCTTTTGCCCAAACAAAAATGAGTTACCATAAAAAGACGTAACATTCTTCAATAATCACTTTTGAGTAATTTTTTTCTCCACCACTTAAAATAATATTATTTTATTACTATATAATAACATAATTATAAAATATATAATTATATTTCTATGTTTGGGTATCTACTTACACCTACACACACTTCAACCAAATGGGTAACTAAATCACTATTCATGTGCATGGTGAACAACTACCTAACAAAAAAATGTCATTCGTTTTTCCTTTACCACCACTTGTGTTTGGTAATTATGATAAAAATAATATTTTTTAATATATACATGATATTAAAAATTTCTTCATACGTTTTTAATTATTATTTAACACATACCTATCTTATTTCTATTCTATGGGGATACTGTAACATCGTTAGTGGATGTGTGGACTAGTGCCTCCTCAATGTGATGTGATACTTACACAAATTTCATAAAATTTATTAAGGATGATTTCATTAATGATATATTATATAAATTAAATATTTATTATATTCCTAACAGAACTATCTATCTTCAGATATATCATATAATTTTCATCTTTCCATTTCACACACTGAAAATGTTATGACTTCATTCATGGACTTGTGGATTACTACCTACTCAAAGTGGTGTGATTATTCCTTTTTCAAAACCACATCACAATTATGATATATATAAAAATATACAGTTAAATAAAATGGATTTTCTGATAAATAGTCATTGTGGAAATATAAAAATTACTTTCTTCCATTCTATTATTATCATTGAAAAATTGGAACGTTGCTTATGTGTACATACGTCCTACCGTCTCCATGATCATAACATTGGTTAATTTTTCATAATCATAATTATTCTATTATTTTAAATTTATATTTTATGGAAAAATTTATATTTATTTCATGGTTATTATTATTTATATTTTTAATGATATCTATCATTGACCATAATCGATATATCAAATTCAGTTTGACACATAAGTCGAATATGCTAAAAACATCTGATGTAAATATTATTGATTAAATAATTGAATATTACATTATTATAATTTAAATAAAATTAAAAAAAAATTGGAAAATTTTATTAATAATTTAAATAGTTAACAGAAGTTTATTTTCCAGGATGATAGGGAAAAATCATGATAAATCAAACTCAATGTAAGGGATTTTCATATAACTTTTTACATTTTGAGTTAAATTTCATATTCACCATATACATATTTTGGGTGGTTTATATAATTAAAAATTTGATATATTATGTCATTTATTATCTTATATTCATAGTAAGTAGATATTTCATTGGATTATTATTATTTTTAGGGCTTCTGATTCAGATAATACCCAAGGAATAATGGACTTTCATTTCATTTTTTACAACATTGAGATAAATCCCATATGCACCACATACTTCATTTTTGTGGTGTATCTACTATCCAATTTGATATATTATATTATTAATTATATTAATTTAATTTATTTAAAGCATTCCATTTTATGATTACTACTTCTTGGGTTTCTAATTCAAAAGATACGATAGTAATAATGGATTTTCATCTCAATCTTTATTTCTATGAGATATATTCCATTTTCAAAAAAATTCTTGTTGTGTGATCTAAAAATTTCAAATTAATTTATTTTATGAATATTATACCAAAATTTATTTTTATTTACATATCTATTTTATTTCAACCTTTCATGGGGTTTATAGTTTCAATTCTAACTATGTAATAATTGTCTTTTTCACGCATTGACTTCTTTGAGACATTTGTTGTGATATAAAACAACCTAATTTAATGTAGTGTATGTACATGTACTTTGACATGATATATCATGAATCTTTATATTATCATGATGTTATATATAAGGACCCAGCCTTTAACATTAAATAATCTTAAATTATTTTAATAATTCACATTGTGGATCTTTTCTTGTTTAAAGATTTAGAGAATTAGGGCATAACATATACATAACAACCCGAATATTACATGTAGACATTTATACTTAGTATCCATTTTTTCATAAAATAAAAACTCTTAGAAAAAATGAGTCATGCCTAGTTCCATGTTTTAGACAACAAGACTTTTCCTTGATCCCATCTTTAACCCTATTTTACTTTATGTCCTGTAAAAAACATTTAAAAAAACTTGGGATGAACATAAAAATATCAGTAAGGGATACACAATGAAGGAAAACTTTTAGTTTTTTAAAACAACAAGTATACTATGAATACCTTATCATAAGTAATAATTTTCACCATTATAAACTAAAAAATACTCTTCACTAAATAAAAGATCATTACATACCCTTTTGTAACCAAAATATTACCATAAACCCATAGAAAACACACATAATATATGTAGGTAATGTTGGAAAAAAATGTACTTTAATGGAATAACCATAAAGTCGACTTCCACACATATAACTAAATGGAATATCCATATGGTTGACTTCCATAAAACATGAATTTGTGGTTATAACGTAACCACCTGTCCTGGATTATCACGGCACCACCCGTCATTTGGTTTATCACGTAACCACCCATCAAGTGTCCAAATACCATTATAAAATCATAACACATAAAATATTGAAAATATTAAAATTTCACTATTAACATTTCATTTCAAATCACAAGATATCATATCATGATATTGAAACAATCAATCCATTTCAAAACCCATTTTCAATAAGAAAACACCCAAACAGAAAATATGGGGTTTCATTTTCATTTTAGAAAACATTAAGGCTTATTGAGGAAGACAAATAACGATTATGGTGGTGGAGGGGTCATTACCGCCGAAAACATTAAAAACATTACCTTTGAAAGAAATTAAATGTCAAAGGGGATTATACAACATATTAAATAAAGTCGTGTATAAATCAAAATATGCCTCAATGAAAGGAGATTGAGATGAAGTCCCCTACCTCATGTCCAACATGACACATTTGCTCTTTAATTTCCTTAATAATAAACTTAAGTTAATTTCAACTTTCTTAAGAACCTTTTCAATGTTCATTTTTCCTTTTATATCACTTATTACATTTCTAATAAAATTAGTTAATTATTTGAGTTCATATAAGACATTTTGTTGATGTCCAGAACATGAGTTAAAAATGAAATATTTATAATTATAAATTGTTCATCTGGTCGAAATTACATTATCTCCAAAATGATATTCATGATTTACATATCAAATATATCATATATGTACAGTATATATATGTATATATAATAGTACATACAATTTGAAGATAAGAAATGAAATGCACCGTTCATGAATATGGTAAGTCATACGTACACATGAACACTACTTTCATTTCTATTTCATATTTTAATGGAACAAAAACACAATGATGCATAGGTATATTATAATTCCAGTATAATATCTTATAAAATTTAATTAAATCCATCCTTTATATGTCCCACATATGGCACAAATGAGTCATATCACTTTGAAGGGGCGGTAGTCCACAATTCCTCAAATGAAATTATCGTATTTACCCCTTATGGAAACCTTGAAGGTATACTATAAATAAAAAATAATGAAGCATAAAGAAATTATAAACAAAATATATATCATATATAAATACAATTCCATCATAATTTCCACCATGAGAGGTGGTTGGAGATATTTGAACAGTTGTCGTTTCGTGAGGTAGTAGTTCACCGTCCACAGAAACAATATGTTCATTACCTATTAGATGGAGGTGTGTTAGTGTAGTTCAAATAATTATCATAACAACATCCTAGTATATTTTTGATACTGTTGGTGTTATAAAATAAAGGAATAAAAAGAGTTTATGGGGTTTGATAAGTAAAATAAAATAAAATTACATTAGAGAAGATGTTACCTTTAAATTGGGTAACTCCCTTTGGTGTTAACCAAAAGGATTTCTTGAAGTGCCTTATACCTAAGGTAAGGATAGTAGGAGGAATAGAGGCATGTAGGGATCTTATTTAGGAAGTGTTTGGATGATCCAAGGGGTTTGATAGGTGTGAGGAATGGGTTAGAAGTTGTTCTCTTTTATAAAGGGGAGGAGGGTCTCTTTAGGAATGTTTGAAAATATTATTTTATTATAAATATATATTCTGTTTCAAAAGGTCAGAAACACATTAAAGTCGAAGATAAGATTACTCATCTTCGAAATAAAATCATCCAATAGTAAATTTATAGGTTTTGTATATTTTTTTAATATTTATAATCTTATGAAATTAAATCATTCATTAATGAGGTAAACACTGCATCATTATTGTGTCATAAATAATTTTATTTATTTGATGTTTAAAAATTATATAAAAATACCATGATGTAGGAGATATTTTTATATTTATAATTAATATTTATAGTCAAATAGTTACCTTATATATCCCCATGAAAAAATTCATTTACTAAAAGATACAAGTTTATGACATTTTTTCTTTACTTTAAGTTAATTAAAATAAAGTGTTATTATCACTCTCAAGTGGCTCCATGGGGTCCCAAAATAGATCGAAGGATAAATTTGGTCAGAAATATGTCAAAAAATAGGATTAGGACACATGTTAGGGTAATTTAATTTTATCATAATATTATTTTTTACCCTTATTTACCAGATTTACCCTTTAACCATGGTAAATAAAATATTTACTAAAGAAAATATTTAAATGTATAAAACTAAAAGTTACCTGTTTACGCAATTTGGAACTCCGGATTCCAAATATGGAATCCATTTTTCCCAATTCAAAACACAAAAGTGGGAGAAATTAATTTAAAATTATTTCCCGCTGTGAAAAAAAGCATGTTTTTATGAAATAATAACTATCAAAATTTTGACAATTGTTTGTGTCCAATTTCAAAGTGAAATTACATACAATGACCAAAATTGTATTAAATTGTAATAATATAATATAATTAATATTTAAATACAATTAAAAATATAATCTAACCATGTAAATATTGTAGATGAAAAGACAATTTTGAATTAAAATACAGTATTTTTCACTATTCAAAAAAATGAACATTATCAGAAAAATACAAAACATTTACCCAATGTAAATTTTGATGCCCCGATTCTAAATAAGAATTTTATTTTGTCTAATAGAACATATAAAATTTACCACAACTAGATCTAAAGAGGGTTCTCCATCAAAAATTGGTAAATCGACCTTTTAAAGAATATTAGAGTATTTGTGCTTTAAATTAGATTCATTCGCATTTTAAGCCTCTAACTTTTATTGGATAAATGTAAAAACATTTAACAACCATGTGTAAAACTATTTTAGTTAGTTCGATTCATTACCTCTAATACAAAATCTAGGCATTATCAACCATTTAAAATAATAATATTTTATTATTATTTTTATGTATAACTCAACGTTGTGTGCAACATGAGATTTCAAAGAAACCCGTTGTTCTGTATCAGGTACGCCATCGAACATAGCATCCCCTTTAAAGTAAAATTAATATTTAATTCACAAATATTGATAATTATGAAAATATCATATTTTTTATTTACCTGGGATGTTACACCCTTCACCCCTTTTGGAAATTGTGTCCTCCCAGTTTTATTCACTCATCAAATAAGTGGGGGTATTTGTCCTTCATATAATTTTCAGAATCCCATGTTTCAGTTTCAACCATATGGTTTTTCCACAAAACCTTTACCTAGTGAATTACCTTATTCCACAACACCTTCTCTCTTCATTCAATAATCTGTACTGGATGTTCCTCATAAGAGATATTCTCTTCTAACTAAACTACCTCTCAGATCAAAACATGAGATTGATCTGGCATATACATTATCAACATTGAAACATGAAAAACATTGTGTTCCTAGGATAAAAATTGAGGTAAATCCACTCTGTAGGAAACTGATCCAACATTCACCTGGATTTCATAAGGTCTAATGAACCTCAGACTCAACATTCCCTTCATACCAAAACGCATCACACTTTTCCCTGAAGGAACTTTTAGAAAGTCATGCTCACCTACCTCAAAAGAAATATCCTTCCTCCCATTATCCGCATCACTTTTCTTCCTGCTTTGAGCTATTCTCATGTGCTTTTGAATCAACTGAACTTTTTCTGCCATCACTTCTACCAATTCTAGTCCCATCAACTTCATTTCACCTACTTCATCCCAAATAACAGGAGTTCAACAACTCTTTCCAAATAATGCCTCAAATAGAGACATTTGTATACTTGAATGAAAATTGTTATTATAAGAAAATTCAACTACAGAAAGATATTGGTCCCAACTTCCCTAGTAATACATTGAAGAAGCACGTAGCATATCTTCCAAGGTATGAATTGTTCATTCTGATTCCCCATCTTATTGTGGATGAAAAGTTGTACTAAAATTCAATTCAGTACCCAACGACTTCTGAAGTCCTTTCCAAAATTTATAAGTAAACCTCAGATCACGACCAGATACAATGGGGAGTGGAACTCCATGAAACCTGACTATCTCTTTAACATACAATCGTGAAAATTAATCTAGAGATATAGAATCTTGAATATGAAGGAAATGAGTAGATTTAGTTAATTGATCAACAATAACCCATATTTCATTGTTACCTTGAGATGTCTTTGGTAATCCCACAACAAAGTCCGTGGATATATTTTCCCATTTCCAATCTGGCACCAATGAAGACTAAAGCATCCCTTTCAGTAACTGCCACTCTTCTTTAACATGTTGACAAGTAAAACACTTCACAGTAAATTCAGCAATATCTATTTTCATTCAATCCCACTAGTAATACTCTCGAAGATCTCTGTATATCATAGTACTTCCAGGATGAACTAAAAACGGAGAACTATAAGCTCCACATAACAACTCATTCTTCACCTGTAGATCACTTGGAACAAATAATTTCATCCCAAATCGCAAAATAAAATCATTATCAATGTTAAATTTGGAAAACATACCCTTCTGAGTCAACTATACCTTTTTCTGTAACTCATTATCCTTCTTTTGTGCTTTCTTGATTCTATCAGAGAGACATGATTTCACTGACACTTGAAACAAAACAGTGGAATTTCCTACACCAAAAACTTCTATTTCAAAGTTCATCAAATCAAAAACCAAAGGATCTTGTTCTAAATGTAGCATAGTTATGAAAGAATTACTCTTTCGAATCAAAGTATCAACAACTTTCTTAGCCATTACTATATGGTAATGAATTGTGAAATCATAGTCCTTGATTAATTCCAGCCATCTACACTATCTAATGTTCATTTATTTCAGGGTGAATATATACTTCACACTATTTTGGTCAGTATATATTTCAAACTTTACTCCATACAAATGGTGCCTCTAGATTTTTAATGAAAAAACAACAGTAGCTATTTCAAAATCATGTGTAGGGTAATTTAACTCCTGAGGTTTCAACTAATGTGAAGCATAATATATTAACTGATCATTCTAAATTAAGACACAATCAATTCCTTTCAATGAAGCATCATTTTAAATAACAAATCATCATCTCTGGATGGTCATTCTCAAATAAGAGCATTCACTAATCTTATTTTCAATTCCCGACACTACTTCATTCGATCGACCAACATTTACTGAAGTAGTTGAAATGAATTTAACCACCCCTTTCTGCTTTTATTCTGGTTTATTTCACTCATGTGAGTTCTTCGTTAGACACTCATATTCCTAATGACCCATTTCATTGCACTTAAAACATTTTACTGATTGTAAATACGATTTTTTATTAACATTACCCTGATCTTTTTCAATCCAATTACGAGACTTATGTCCCATTTTACCACCTCGGTAGCACTTACCAGAATTCAAAAGTCATTCCCCAGCATTCCTTTTTCCATAATTTTCACAAACTATAAACTTAAGTATCTTACCATCATACTTTTTTGTAGATTTCTCCCCTTTAATCTGCCACCTCGACCTCTTATTCAGTTGTTTTTCAATGAAAACATAATCATCAACAAACTAAATTTCCACCCCCTCGGCACATCGAACTAGTTTTCCATAACTTTTTAACTCACATGAATCTAAATCCCTTTGATACAATGGCATTAATTCTGAGTAAAAATGGTAGATTTTTCTATCAAGATCTCGTATGAAATTTTGAGCATACCATTCCAGTTGAGTGAATTTTGCATCATAAGAAGGCACTGAGTCATCCTCCTCCCTCAATTCCATGAATCGTTTTCCAATCATAATTCTACCACCTTAGGAAAATATTTCTCAACAATAATCCTTTTGAATTCATCCCAATCAAGAGCATAAATCATCTCACTATCCCTAATATTTTTCACCGTCGACCACCACAGATCAGCTTCACCTTCAAAATGGGAAACAATGAGACTGACCTTTTGTTGTTCTAAACACCCCGTGACATCAAAAATAATCTCCAGTGCTTTAATACACCCTTGTTCTGGCAAAGGGCCAGATGATCGTCTAAATGACGGGGCATGTTGCCTCATGAAATGCTCCACTACTGACATGTTCCTCTATGGTTGATATGGATGATCTCATGCATGGATACCACCACCATTTATAGACTAAGTCAACTATGCCATCACTACAACAAATTGTTTAGTTCTGATTCCGACCATCTCAGGTTGCTGATTTGGAAGGTTTTCTTCCCCCTGACATCTTCCC
Organism: Viscum album; assembly: GCA_963277665.1. NCBI lineage: Eukaryota > Viridiplantae > Streptophyta > Magnoliopsida > Santalales > Viscaceae > Viscum > Viscum album. The sequence goes on along the minus strand of CAUJRU010002458.1, from coordinate 11,238 downwards.
ATCACAGCTTCCCTATTTCCTCTATAGAAACCCATTCTGAAAATAGAAATATCTATGGTGAGGCAACATGGTAATATGTAAATTCTATATCATTTAAATCTTACCATAAATTAATTTATGGACACTAATTTAAAAATATTCTAACTCATAAAGTTTTCTAAACTGGCCTCTGATACAAACTACAATGACCTACCCTTAAACATTACATATTCTTGAATTATGTTCATAATTCACATTGTGGGTCTTTTCAGGTTTAGAGATTTAGAGAATTATGGCATAACATAAACCTAAAAAAGTGAACATTACATATAGACATTTATACTATGTATCTATTTTTTCATAAAATAATAACTCTTTGAAAAAAAGAGTCATGTCTAGTTTCATGTTTTAGACAGCATGACTATTCCTTAATCCCATTCTTGTCCCAATTTTACTTTATGTACAGTGAAAAACAATTCAAAAAACATGGGATGAGTATAAAAATCTTAGTAAGGGATAAAAAAAGAAGTAAACTAGTTAGTTTTTTAAAACAACATGTAAACCATGAATACCATATCATAAGTAAAAATTTTCACCTTTATAAAGTAGTAAATACTCTCCACTAAATAAAATATCTTTACATACCCATTTGTAACCAAAATATTACCATAAAGCCCATAGAAAACACACATAACATATGTAGGTAACTTGGGACATAAAAGTACTTAACTTGAATAACCATACGGTCGACTTCCACAGATATCACTAAATGGAATAGTCATGCGACCGACTTTCATATCCAATGCATTGGAGGTTATAATGTAACCACCCATCCTGGTTTATCATGTCACCACCCGTCATTTTGTTTATCATGTAACCACCCATCAAATGTCCATGTACCATTATAAAATCATAACACATAAAATATTGAAAATATACAAATTTCACTAGTATCATATCCTTTTCAATCTCAAGAAATAATTTCAAGATATTGAAATAATGAATCCATTTCAAAAACTATTTTCAATAAGAAAACACCCAAAATGAAAATTTGGGATTTCTTTTTCAATTTAGAAAACAATAAGGCTTATAGAGGAAGCCAAATAACGATTACGGTGGTGGAGAGGTCATTTTCACCGCAAACATTTAAAAAATTCCCTTTGAATGAAATGAATTTTAAAATGGGTTTATACACAATATAAAATGAAGTTGTGTATAAATCAAAATATTCCTCAATGAAAGGAGATTGAGACGAAGTCCCTTACCGTGTGTCCGACTTAACCCGTTCGTTCTTTAATTTCCTGAATTATAAACATAAGTTAATTTCAACATGCTTAAGAACCTTTTTAAATTTCATTTTTTCTTTTATATCAATTATTACCTTTCTATAACAATTAGTTAATTATTTGAGTTTATATTAGACATTTTGTCGATGTTCGGAACTTGAGTTAAAAATGAACATGTTATAATTATAAATTGTTCATGTGGTTGAAATTACACTATCTCCATAATTATATTCATAATTTAGATATCAAATATATAATATATATCTAGTATATATATGTATTTATAATAGTACATAACATTTGGAGATAAGAGATAAAATGCACCGTTCATCACTACCGGAATGCTGGCCTTTCCCCACGGTTAGATACCAACGGTTCTATGAAACCATTGGGGAAGGAGGTTTTTACCAACGGTTCATTAGAACCGTTGGCATAGAGGTTTCCAGGGAGCTTTTTCCCAACGGTTCTCATGAACCGTTGGGATAGATGGTTTTTTTGCCAACGGTTCAATGAACCGTTGGCATAGATGAGGTTTTTGCAGGTTTTTCCCAACGGTTCTGTAGAACCGTTGGGATAGATATACATATGCCAACGGTTTTTAAGAACTGTTGGCAAAGGTCCTCCCCAAATTCCCAGCCGCCTGTTCTCTCCCCCATTCGCGATACAGAACCCTAAAACGGGAGCAGCAGCCGATTTAGGCGATTTTGGAGGTACTGCCGGCCTTCAATTTTCCAGCTCTTATTCAGGTTATTCTTCTTCTTAACTGAAAATGTATTCAAATGTTTGGATAGTATTTAAACCTATTTTCATTTTTCCCATCAGTTTAGGTGATTTTGGTGCTACTGCCGGCTGGACCAGCCTAAGGGTGAGTTTTATTGAAAATTCCTTTTTGGATTTTACCCCTTGAACATGGGATGTCATTTGTGAAAGGTTATATAAATCGAATTGATTGTTCGATTTCTGAATTGAATTGTAAATTAAATTAATTAAGGGTATTTTATGGTTTGCATTCCCCTTTTAACACATGAATGCCAATTATTTTTTAACACATGTTTTAATTGTATTGCCTTGCCAATGTGAGTAAAGTAGAGACTATGCTATGAATCTATGAAATTGGATTGAATTTATCTTATATTTTATGTCACCATGTTAGATATATTATAACTAATGCATGTGATATCTTTATAGTCTTCTTAGGAGTGTTCTATTAAAAATTCCCATGTGAGTGCTTGAATTTTCATTGAATTGCTAGCCATTATCAGTTATGTTGAGACCATGATATGGAATTGATTGATTAAGAAAGGGAATCTCATTATCTTGTCATTACAACATGAGTAAATGAAGCTTCATTCTTTTCAGGTTATTATTAGATTGAGTCGCCATTTTGAGGTGAGTTGTATTAAATACCTTTGTTTTTGACCTTGGTATGTTTAATGAATTGTTTAAATGAAATGGAATTCATTAAATGATTAATAGTAAATAGTGATACATGGATTCTATTAGGATGCCAGGTATATAATCTTGTTTCTATTAACTTATACGCTTTATGTGATAAATGGATTCACAGTGGAATTCCACGGATAGACTCATTTCTTTGAATATTGATTAAGCCATGGGTGATACATGGATCCAAGGGAGGGATTTCATAGATAGACTTATTGAATGTAGAATTATATTCCAATTGATACATGGATTCTTATGATAATTCCATAGAAAGACTTATTGAATGTAGAATTATATTCCAATTGATACATGGATTCTTATGATAATTCCATAGATAGACTTATTGAATGTAGAATTATATTCCAATGCTATGCGTCTTGTGTGGTGGTGGTGTGGTTTATGTGTTTTATGGTAGTAGTGAAGTGTGTGATTATGTATTCAAACCAAATCAAACAATATTTCTAACTTGGTGAACATTACAACTTGTATGTTTTATTAAATTCATTCAAGCTCTTCTAAAACAATTGATAGCTAAATTACCAATGAATCCCCTCATTCCCTCATATATTTAGTTTTTTGGTTTACACATTAATTTTCTTTTTCTAATTAATTAAATATTTGTTTTCCAATGCAGTAAATGAAGCCAATTGAAGAGAGACGAAGAAAAAAAATGGCGGAGAACAATCGTCGGATGGAGGAGATGGGCATTCCACCATTAGTGCCTATAGTGAGTACTTTATTTCAAATATATATATATATATATTTACAGAATATATAATGTCATGTGATTAATTTTTTTGTAAACTTTTTTGTAGGATCCACCATTACGTCGACAGTTATTCGACGAGGAGCCTAGTACTGGTCATAGTACTCAGGCCGGTGGTACGAGGAGGGTTCGTACCAGAGGTGGACATAGAGCTGCGCGTGCCCGACTAGACCCTGCCCCTCCCACTGACATTTCAGCCTTCCCACATTCTGATCCCGGTGTGTCGTTAGGGACACACGGGATATTTAGACCTCCCATGTTTTCGCTACCTTCTGCATCTTCTGCCCCATCATTTTCACATCCCATGATGATTCCCACTCCCCAGTCAGCATCAGGTCATACAGTTGTTCCATCTTCTTTTCCTTCTACGTCTGTCTCTACGAGCTTTTATATTCCATCGTCTTTGACTCCTATTCCACCAGAGGGTGTTCCATCAGGTTCTGGGGATCCGGCGCCACTCATTGATCAGACTAGCACAGGTATATTTATAAAACCCTATCAAATTTTTATAGCAATATTTATTTTCATTATAACATGTTTTGATAAAATATCTGTTTTTCTTTCATGACAGATACATCTACTGACAAGAGGCGGGGGCGGGGTCGTACACGCATGCGTTCGGTGTGGAACCGTCGCACACAGGTTATGGTGGAATATAATGAAGACAATCAGATGGTTGAGAAAACAGGGCAGCAATGTCGGAGTTTTATGGCGACGCTTGCCAAATACTCCGACATCATTCCCGTCAGCCCGCTGTCGTGGAGACATTTGCCACATGAGGTCAAAGATAGAGCTTGGGCAGAGATATGGGTAAAAAAATCTGTTGTATTTAATGCCATGAATTTTTTTTGTATTTATATAAATTAATATTTTCATTTCAGCTTCGATTTAATTTTCCTGATGGTGAGGGTGCACGACTGGAACGTCTAAAGGATTTAGGCGAGCTTTGGAGAGCCTACAAGCATGAGCTGTATATTGGCTGGCGTGCTAGAGTTGGCACTGAGTTAGAGGCGGTACCAGTCGTGGATGATTGTCCTATAGAGCAGTATCGTCAGATGATTACTCATTGGACGAGTACCCAGTTTAAGGTATGAATTACATTTGAGGTATTTAAATAATAACTTTCAAGTTTTGCATTAATATTATCCTTTGAATTGTCGAATTTTATTTAGGAATCATCTGGAAAAAATAAAAAAAACATTGATGCAAAAAAATACCTCCATACACTAGGACGCACGACGATGCCGGATCATGAGAGGCAGCAGGTATGACAATTGTTTATAAGTTTTCTTTACGACTTACATTTTATTTTGTTTCCTCAATTATTTAATTATTTTCTGAAGTCTTTATATAAATTTTGTTTTCAATGTCATTGTAGAGGCAAGTACAAAATATTGAAGGACGTGTGGCTCGAGCAAAATTGTTTTGCTCGAGTAGACGAAAAAAGGATGGACGTGTTGTCAACGAAGCGACTCAGCAGCAGATTGTAAGTTTTAATCTGTTGATTTTATATTTTAATATCTATTTCGTAACTTAATAATATATTTATATTTGTAACAGGATGCTTTAGAGGCCCTCGATGCCCAAGAAGCAGACAATTTTGGGCCATCTGATCACTTACATCAGGTGTTGGGAGAGGATCATTCTGGCAGAGTATGCTGCCGACCTAGGATAGCCCCGACGAGGTATTGGCCTGCCTCAGGTACGAGTTGTAGTGCCACCGAGCTGCAGCAAGTTAGGGCACAGGCAGAACAGGCTGAGAAAAGGGCCACAGAGACGGCAGAACAGTCTGCAAGGGCAAACAGTGCATTTATGAAATTTATTGAAGTTCTACGTCCAACACTTCCAGCAGAGGCCAGCCCAGCGATTGATGAATACATGTCGTCGATACATTCTATATATGGTGCACCAGGTGGCAGTTCCAGTGGTGGTCAGGCCGATGTCGAGCTTGAAGATGATGATGGCGAGCAGTCTGATGCGGAAGAGGAGGGAGATGAGGAGGGCGAGGAGGAGGGCGAAGGCGAGGAGGAAGGCGCTGTGGAGGGTGAGGACGATGAGGAGGACGATGACGAGGGCGATGATGATGATGATGATGGAGATGTTGATGCTGATGTGGGACATATTGATCCGTTACATTTTGGACTTGAGATTTGATGTTTAATCTATTCTAGTTGTTGGTTTTATCTAGACTCGTAGTATAGTATTGGAGTTGAGTTATTTTTATATATTGTCTGTTTTTATGGATGTTGTTGTCTTTTAGTGGTTGTGTGTTTGAGAACTCCTTGAACAACCCCCCTCATTCTTGGACCCTGGACAACCCCCCCTCCCCCTTGGACCCCGAACACCCACCAAACACCCCCCTGACAGCCCCGCGGACAGCCCACTGGACAGCCCCCTGGACAGCCCCCAACCCTCCACCCTGGACCCCGGATAGCCCCCCGGACAGCCCCCCGGACAACCCCCCCCCCTTGGACCCCGGACAACCCCCCCACCCCCCCCCCCCCTTGGACCCCGGACAACCCCCCAAACACCCCCCGGACAGCCCCCTGAACACCCCCGAACAACCCCCTGAACAACCCCCTGAACAACCCCCGGACAGCCCCCTGAACAACCCCGGACAACCCCCTGAACAACTAAAATCTAATCCATACTAAATATGATATAAAAATATTCTATATGAATTTCCATAAGATTTTAAGTGAAAACAAAAAGTGACATACGAAAAACTGACCAAACGCATTCGAAATGTGTTGATGCTTTAGGACAACGATCCATGGGTCATATGTGATGTGTACAAGTCATCCCCGCCTCAATCCGAGGCGTGGTGTGGTCGGAACAACTCAAAGTGTATGTCTTTTGTTTCAAAAGGACATCATTTTAAGTGAAAAACATCAACTGGCATACGGAAAACCGGCCAAACGCATTCGGATTGTGTTGATACTTTAAGACAACGATACATGAGTCATTTTAGACGTGTACGAGTCAACCCTGCCTCAATCCGAGGTCGTCCGCTATGAATTTGACCGTTGGACGCCCGTTCTGGCCGTTTATGACACCAGAACTGCGTTGTCGGTCACCGCGGGCACACGGAACGTCCGATTGATGCGTCGTCTGCTCGACCACTTCAGAAATCAGTCACCCGTATTTGTCGTCTGATTTCAGGCCATTCCGACATCGTTCGTCCCGTTTGGACCCCCCTCACGCGCGTTTTCGAAGCGCGCGCATCACTTAAAACACGAATATTGAGCCGTACCGCGCAAACCGCACGTCCGATTGACGTTCCGTCTGCGCCTACACATCACGAATAATAATTAGAATGTTCCACGGTGGTTTCAGCTCAATCTGAGGCCGTCCGCTATGAATTTGACCGTTGGACGCCCGTTCTGGCCGTTTATGACACCAGAACTGCGTTGTCGGTCACCGCGGGCACACGGCACGTCCGATTGACGTGCCGTCTGCTCGAACACTTCAGAAATCAGTCACCCGTATTTGTCGTCTTATTTCAGGCCATTCTGACATCGTTCGGCCCGTTTGGACCCCCCTCACGCGCGTTTACGAAGCGCGCGCATCACATAAAACACGAATATTGAGCCGTACCGCGCAAACCGCACGTCCGATTGACGTGCCGTCTGCTCCTACACGTCACGAATAATAATTAGAATGTTCCACGGTGGTTTCAGCTCAATCCGAGGCCGTCCTCTATGAAATTGACCGTTGGACGCCCGTTCTGGCCGTTTATGACACCAAAAGTGCGTTGTCGGTCACCGCGGGCACACGACACGTCCGATTGATGCGCCGTCTGCTCGACCACTTCAGAAATCAGTCACCCGTATTTGTCGTCTGATTTCAGGCCATTCCGACATCGTTCGGCCCGTTTGGACCCCCCTCACGCGCGTTTACGAAGCGCGCGCATCACTTAAAACACGAATATTGAGTCGTACCGCGCAAACCGCACGTCCGATTGACGTGCCGTCTACGCATACACGTCACAAATAATAATTAGAATGTTTCACGGTGGTTTCAGCTCAATCTGAGGCCGTCCGCTATGAATTTGACCGTTGGACGCCCGTTCTGGCCGTTTATGACACCAGAACTGCGTTGTCGGTCACCGCGGGCACACGGCACGTCCGATTGACGTGCCGTCTGCTCGACCACTTCAGAAATCAGTCACCCGTATTTTTCGTCTGATTTCAGGCCATTCAGACATCGTTCGGCCCGTTTGGACCCCCCTCACGCGCGTTTACGAAGCGCGCGCATCACTTAAAACACGAATATTGAGCCGTACCGCGCAAACCGCACGTCCGATTGATGTGCCGTCTGCGCCTACACGTCACGAATAATAATTAGAAGGTTCCACGGTGGTTTCAGCTCAATCCTAGGCCGTCCGCTATGAATTTGACCGTTGGACGCCCGTTCTGGCCGTTTATGACACCAGAACTGCGTTGTCGATCACCGCGGGCACACGGCACGTCCGATTGACGTGCCGTCTGCTCGATAACTTCAGAAATCAGTCACCCGTATTTTTCGTCTGATTTCAGGCCATTCCGACATCGTTCGGCCCGTTTGGACCCCCCTCACGCGCGTTTACGAATCGCGCACATCACTTAAAACACGAATATTGAGCCGTACCGCGCAAACCGCACGTCTGATTGAGGTTCCGTCTACGCGTACACGTCACGAATAATAATTAGAATGTTCCACGGTGGTTTCAGCTCAATCCGAGGCCGTCCGCTATGAATTTGACCGTTGGACGCCCGTTCTGGCCATTTATGACACCAGAACTGCGTTGTCGGTCACCGCGGGCACACGGCACGTCCGATTGACGTGCCGTCTGCTCGACCACTTCAGAAATCAGTCACCCGTATTTGTCGTCTGATTTCATGCCATTCCGACATCGTTCGGCCCGTTTGGACCCCCCTCACGCGCGTTTACGAAGCGCGCGCATCACTTAAAACGCGAATATTGAGCCGTACCGCGCAAACCGCACGTCCGATTGACGTGCCGTCTGCGCCTACACGTCACGAATAATAATTAGAATGTTCCACGGTGGTTTCAGCTCAATACGAGGCCGTCTGCTTTGAATTTGACTGTTGGACGCCCGTTCTGGCCGTTTATGACACCAGAACTGCGTTGTCGGTCACCGCGGGCACACGGCACGTCCGATTGACGTGCCGTCTGCTCGACCACTTCAGAAATCAGTCACCCGTATTTTTCATCTGATTTCAGGCCATTCTGACATCGTTCGGCCCGTTTGGACCCCCCTCACGCGCGTTTACGAAGCGCGCGCATCACTTAAAACACGAATATTGAGCCGTACCGCGCAAACCGCACGTCCGATTGATGTGTCGTCTGCGCGTACACGTCACGAATAATAATTAGAATGTTGCACGGTGGTTTCAGGTCAAAAGGACGTCATTTTAAGTGAAAATCATCAACTGGCATCCGGAAAACCGACCAAACACATTCCGAATATGTTGATAATTTATCTCAACAATCCATGGGTCATATGTGACGTGTACGAGCCAACCCGGGATGAATCCGAGTCGCGGTGTGGCCGGGATAAGTCTAAGTGGCTCTTTTTTGTTTAAAATGGACACCATTTTAAGTACATACGGAAAAATGACCAAACGGATTCGGTTTCCGTTGAAACTTTAGGAGAACGATCCATGGGTCATATGTGACGTGTACGAATCAACCCCGCCACAATCGGAGACACGGTGTGGCCGACACCACTCAAAGTGTCGGTCTTTTGTTTCAAAAAGACGTCATTTTAAGTGAAAAGCATCAAGTGACATACGAAAAACCGACCAAAGGCATTCGGACTGTGTCGATACTTTATCACAAGGATCCATGGGTCGTATGTGACGTGTACGAGTCAATCTCGCCTCAATCCGAGGAGCGGTGTGGCCGACACCGTTCTAACTGTGTCTCTTTTGTTTAAAATGGACAGGATTATAAGTGAAAAGAACAACTGGCATTCGGAAAACCAACCAAACGCATTCCAAATTTGTTGATAATTTATCCCAACGATCCATGGGTCATATGTGACATGTACGAGCTGACCCGGGATGAATCCAAGTCATGGTGTGGCCGAGATCAGTCTAAGTGGCTCTCTTTTGTTTAAAACGGACATCATTTTAAGTACATACGGAAAACCGACGAAACGGATTCGGTTTCCATTGAAACTTTAGGAGAACGATCCAAGGGTCATATGTGACGTGTACGAATCAACCCCGCCTCAATTGGAGACGCGGTGTGGCCGACACCACTCAAAGTGTCTGTCTTTTGTTTCAAAGGGACATCATTTTAAGTGAAAATCATCAAGTGACATACGGAAAACGGAGAAAATGCATTCGGATTGTGTCCATACTTTAGGAAAAGGATCCACAGGTCGTATGTGACGTGTACGAGTCAATCCCGCCTCAATCTGAGGAGCACTGTGGCCGACACCACTCTAACTGTGTCTCTTTTGCTTAAAATGGACAACAATTTAAGTACATACGGAAAACCGACCAAACACAATCGGTTTCCATTGAAACTTTAGGAGAACGATCCATAGGTCATATGTGAAGTGTACGAGTCAACAACGCCTCAATATGAGGTGCGGTGTGGCTGGAACCACTCAAAGTGTCTGCATTTTGTTTCAAAAGTACGTCATTTTAATTGAAAAACATCAACTGACATACGGAAAACCGACCAAACGCATTCGGATTGTGTCGATACATTAGCACAACGATACATGGGTCATATGTGACGTGTATGAGTCAACCCCGCCTCAATCTGAGGCACGTTGTGGACGGTAGCACTCCAGGTGTATGTATTATTTTTAAAACGGACATTACTTTAGGTAAAAATATATGGTATACAAAAAACAGATCAAATTATGAATTGACTTCCAGATTCCACATATAAATGTCATCTACATTTTAAATTGAAATCTAAATGAATTATGTATGTTTATAATTTAATTATGGATGTGTATTGTACTACCATTATATGTTAAACGTGTATGAATTTGTTCTCTATATGTAAGTGTTACTTGGTTACTGCAGGTACAATAATTATATATGTATGTGTTAGTTTATTGCAGGTAGAATAATTGGATTGAAAGATGAGAGGGAACCCACAAAACCAGATGTGGTGCTGGTCAAATTGGAGACCTGGTTGGGAGCTGCTGGGCAAATTGGGGAGCTGCTGGGTGATTTGCCCAGCAGAGGCTATGCCAACGGTTCAAAACCGGTGGCATAGAAATTGTGGATTAGTTTTACCAACAGTTCAACAAACCGTTGGTAAAACACTTTTCCCAATGGTTTAAAACCGTTGGTAAATAGTAGATGGGGGTTTTTCCCAACGGTTTGGCAAACCGTTGGGAAAACATGATAATTTTAAGCCCTTTTGCCAACGGTTTTGAACCGTTGGCAAATCTTTTTCCCAACGGTTTTAATAAACCGTTGGGATAGAGTAACCTTTCTCCACCCTATCCCAACGATTTACTGTAAACCGTTGGGAAATGTTTTTCCCAACGGCTTACTTACCTACGGTTGGCAGAACCGTTGGTATATGTTATACCAACGGTTCTCCAGCCTTTCCCAACGTTTCTCAACTGTTGGTAAATCTATTATTTCCAGTAGTGCATGGAAACGGTAAGCCGTACGTACGCATGAAAGCTACTTTCATTTCTATTTCATATTTTAATTGAATAAAAACATAATGATACATAGGTATATTATAATTCAAGTATAATATCATATATTTTTTTATAAC
>CAUJRU010002457.1:0-76306 GCA_963277665.1 Viscum album | reverse complement strand
AATAAAAAATTCTAAAGATAGATTTAATATTGTGTAAATTTCTCAAAAGAAATATCCTTTTATGGGTATTTAGGGAAAAATGAATTTAATCAAAATTTCCTCCTTGATCTTTGAATATAATATAATATCATCGATAAATAATACCATAAACATATAATGGTTTTGTATAAATACTCTATTAATTAATTACATGAATATAGTAGATGCATTAATAAGACCAAAATACATCACTATGAATGCACAGTGTATATAAATTGTAAATACTTCTTTCATATATGTAAGCTCATTCATTTCCCATAATCGATGACATATAAAATGAAGTTCTGCTTAATAATTTTACTTATCTTCGTGCATTTGATCTAACATGATATAGATATGGCGTAGTGGATACTTTTTGCTGATTCTGATCATACTGAGTTCTTTATTATTATTTTAATATATCATTGATTAGTATATATTATTAACAAATAAGACTAGTACACCCATGTTGATTCACATGACAAAATGAATCTCCTATGAAAAATCTCATGATGTAACTTTTGTAATTTCTGAAACTTGATTAGGGAACATCTATATGACATCATTGAAATGAGTTTTAAACCATGTTAGATATCTATTAAAAACCAATAATCATAATTTAGTGAAATAATAATAAACTCTTTAAAATAGAATAATTTTACTCCTATAATATTGGAATATTTTTTCTCTTTATTTCCTCTCTAACCACCAGATGTAAACATCCTTTTAAAATTTTATTCAAGAACAATTTAAATGATCTAATTTTCCAAAAATGATCATATTTATACTCACACTAGTATTCATTAATAGGTTTTTATAATATCAATTTCTACAACCCTTCCAATATAAATTCTTTAGTAAATATATAAATAAATTCAGTACATTCCCAAAATAAAATCAAATTTAGCTAGAGGATGGATAATTGTTTTCGATAAAAGAAAATATCCAATAAAAATCTCTTATATAAGAATCATATACATGATATTAAATCAATATATGAATATGGTATTTAAATTCTATCAAAACAACTTATTTTTTTGGTGGTATTTTTATACCCATTTTATATTCTTATTATATAAAATATTATGTTCAAAAATAGTAAAATAATACATTAGAAGTACTAGAGTTGATGGTATGAATACCTTTCATCACATAATTTTCATATCCCCCACTAGAAAGACTGCTTGATTATTATTTCCATTTGTCTATGGGATTATTATTCTATGGATGTCCATAATTAAAATTAATTTTAAATTTTTCACATATGTTATCATGATTTGGATACTCATTTCACTTGAATAAAAAATGTGTGGGTGGAACATTATGGGATGATTTCTCATTATTCAAATAATTGAATGATCAAATAAAATCAATTATACTTTCTGTTTCTATATGAACTTCTATTTCCCAAAGAAAATATTTACCAGTCCACATTAAAAAAATTCCATACTGTTTCATTCGACAATTCATTTATAATGGAAACCTTACATTCAAATCTCCATAATGTTAATAATAACCTATTTATTCCATAATTATTTTCCACTATAAACTATTAGATTTATATGTAAACCAATTATATATTTCCACCTTGAAATAATTATTTTCATATATACTGATGTATATATGTATGACACCCTTTAGAGGCATGGGTTAAAGCCACTGAAGAATCAATAAAACATAATACTAGCAAGGAATATAAAACAAACATCATACCTAACATGTCTTGTAAAATATTTATCTTAGTATCCAATATACTTATTATTAATATATAATATGTAAAGTAAATACATCACAAATATTTCTAAATAATTAATGGTATTTACATATAGGAAAATAATATCATAATATCTCCACTCTCCATGTTTTATATGTCTTCATCTTAACATGTATTATAGATATGTTTCTACATTTTATCTAATTATCCATTATCAAAATATAATAACATGATAATGGGGGTATGATAACATAAACATAACATTTTTAAGAAAATTATTCATATCAAATATCATAATATTCATTCCTGGTATATATTTTGGTAGTTAATAAGGCATGAACCATAAAAGAATCATTGATATTGAGGAAAGATAGTATAAATTTGGAAAAAGACATAATTTTTTGGAATACACATAATAATAGATAACCATTTATGTAGTCTAATGCAACATTAAAAATATTATCATAGTGGACTAGATTTAGTCTATAAACTTTTATAAAATTTTGGGTACACACTCCAAAATATCATAGAGGTAAATCTGTACACACAATACAACCATAGTTGAAACATCCCTTAGTGATCAAGATTTACTCCCCATTTAGATCATTCTTATATGATGATATATCTATATTTACCAAATGATTCTACGGGGGTATATAATTATGCTTACACAGAAAACATATTGAAATTCATATATAATTATTCCATAAAATCATAAAACAATAATACGATCTGAACCTAATAAAACAAATTAGTTTTATAATTATTTCATCATAGAATAAATAGTAAAAAACATGTTTCATACAATTTTATATTTATTATCAAATAACTAGCCCTGAAAAGGGAATTATTTTCATAAAATTCATCCATACTAATCATAAAACATTCATATAAAGTATACGGATGGAATCATTGGATAGTATTTTTTGTAGATCACAAATATAATCAAAGTTCATTTTCATTTATGAATATAAATACTATAAAAATATTTATAAATTTTATTGATGAAAATAACTTTTACACCATTAAAATCACATTTGGATTTTCAAAATTTATGAAATATTTTAAAAAAAATTACATTCAAAATATACATAAAATGATATAAAGGAACGTTTAATTCATTAAGAATTCACGACGGTAGTAAATTTTATACATGCCATTAATGTTAAAATAAAAGATAAAATTCAAATTTTTTATAATATGTAAAAGCGCCTTAACACAATAACCAAATGAATATTACTTTATGAAAATTAATAATTCAATGGTACATAAAAATAATTAAATTTTTCAGATTTTAATAAAAAAAATATTAACTTTTTTTAAGAAAACATTGATATGGAAAAAAATTATTTTTCAAATGAAAATAGAAATGAAGTCAATTTTCCTTAAGAATATTTTAGTTATCGTAATAATTTATATTGAGGAAAATTTTTAAATAACTTTTATTATAAATAAATAAAAATGTTATAAATAAATTAATATATTTAGTGATAGGTAAAACAATATCATTCATTATCAGAAACATATTCAAAAAAATCGTCAAAAAACAACATGATAATAACATAATGTCCCTTAACAATTTACTAAAATTTAAACCATAAGAACCATGAAAGTAACAACCTTATATAGAAATGAAAATCCTATTTAATTAATAATAATATTTAAAAATATTCATAGTCAGAAAATACACACACAAAATGAAACAAATGTTCGATATGACATGTGCCTCATTAAAATAAAAGTTAGATGGAAATCCCATACCATAGGAAATACGTCATTCATATGTGTTCAAACATTGCATATAAAAAATATATATTTTTTATAAATTTTTTCAGAAAAATTAAACATATATATATATATATATCATATGATATTGTACTTTTTTATTAGCATTGATCCGCATTTTTGTAACTATTCTTTATTAGTATCATTATCCTCAGTGAAAATTGCTTCATTTTTTTGTTCTGTTTATGTTCTGTATTTTTTTCCATTACAAATTGATAATGTTTTAAGAATATTTAGAATGATAACGACTATATTTATATAATATATGTCCAATATATACATCTAAAATTATCCATACAATATCAAGATAGTTAAATTAATTAGCTAGTTGCATTAGGTTGTAGGTCGTACCTTTGCGGGAACACTTCTCTTCATTTCTACAGATTTAATGAATTAAAATTAAATAATAATGAATTATTAAATAATCATTATTATTTCATAAAAAAGTTATAGTAATTAAGGTTTTTATTTTTTGCATACATATAAAATGGTAAATTAAAATTTACAATAAATTGCCGAGATTATAGTCCACACTTACACAAGAGAGACATTATTATTTTCCATCATAATGGATGATAATATGGAATAAATTTTATAATTATTAAATAATTATAATTCTTTCATATGTATCATATAGAGAAATTAAAATTTTCATAATAAAAATACGTGAAATATGGTGAGGGAAAATGAATTGTATCACTACCTGGAGACCATAAGTAATATTTGTACACAAGTAATACATTAACATCCCATTTTAGAGGAAGGATTGTGTATAATGGATGTCTCATATTCATGATAATATTAAATTATATACAAGATAAATAATTTTTTATTTTCAATAGAATATAAAATATTCATTGGATATAAATTGAGTTTTACCTCTAATATTAATGAACTCTTTTAGATATACCACTAATTTAACTATGTATTTTATTATTAATAGACCATACCCTCTATAATTTGAATAAAATCAGACAATTTATTTTTTAGTGTACAGACATTCTAGAATGGGAAATGTGGTGTGATAAAGAGAATGGTGTTGTCTCCCTTTTATAATTAAAGGGACGGTCTCTCTAGGGATTTCATAAAAAGTTAATATATAATAATGCAAGCATCTATCCAAGTACTTCCCAATGGACAATTATTCTATGTTATGTTTTTTGGGGTTTTAAAACCATAAATATAATATTTTATATGTGTATGTGTTGTTTTAGACATTATATTTTGGTTTAACTCTTTAGTTATGATATTTTATAATCAACCATGGTATCATCCATTTCAAATATAAAGGGGTTAAAAATTACATATAATGTAACTATTGACTAATAAATAGAAAAAATTACATTTTCAACAATATTTTTTTATTTTACCTTTTAATTATTATTATTATATTTAAATAATTTATTATGATATTATTTAGAAAATTATCTTGAAAATAAATGCTTAAACTATTCATTTAATTTAAAATAATACACTTAATGTAAAAATTTTAATACTATTATAATCATTTAAAAATATTATTTCAAACTTTTAATATATAAAATTCATCAAACACTATAACATACTCAAATTATATTACTTTTATAATTTTTAATGTCATTTATTTTATTAATTATCAATTAAAGTAATATTATTTTAGTATTTCACAAGAATTTAATGTAATTTTTTAATAACAAAATCTTTCAAATAATTTTCAATCGTGATATGAAAGTAATTTTTTTATCAAAATTGAAATTTGAGTTGTTAATAATTTTATTTTTTCTTTGTCTAAAAAATAAATATTTTTTAACATTAGAGCGAAAAAAAATAACTTTGAATTTGTTAAATATTATAGGGAACATTTACATGGAAAAATATCCATTAAAAACAAATTTTAGGACTATGGTGTTATGTGATGAATTACCTACATATAATAAGTGTTAGGAAGTATAATTATTGTTTTATCTCTTATTTTTAAACTTTATTAATGTGATTTATAACTTAACAAGGAGAAAAATGTTGTTAAGACTACTTTTCATATTAATAAAAAATTTAAGGGAAATTTTAAATAAATTATCACCACCTTGTTAAAAATAAACAATTATTTTTACCATTTTTATGTCTTATACGTGAAAGAACTTTCGTTTTATATTTTTTCAGAAAATTTGATGATTTTTTTAAACACACTATTAATGATAAGACATTATTTATTATTATACCATTAATAGTAAAATTATTTTCTTGACTGTGATAATAAATAATGAATATGTAATTTATATATTTCATTAAAATTATTCATATATTTTTATTTAGTTTTTTTATTAATATTAAATTACATTTCATGATAAATATTGTTCTTTACATAAACATTTTTAATATTAAAGTAATTTTTTATTTTACAATATGATACAATTATAAAGTGTATTAATTTTTAATATGTGACCTTATATTTTTAGTCATTTAGTTATTAAAAATTATACAAACCAATAGAATGGTAAGTTGATAATAGTATCACTAAATAATAATATTTTATTAAGATTTCAAGGATTGAATACACTTTTTGGTGTGGAAAACATGTTATCTAAACAAATAAATATATATGAAAAAATTGATACAAAAAACATCACTAAATTATAAAGAAGTGAAAAAAATTAATTATATAAAATATATGTTTTAATGAAATATATTTCTACAAATATCCATTATTTTATGTATTTTATAGTATTTTCATTAGCAAACCCAGCTGGATAATCCTTCGACCCATCCATTGAACATTTCTTCTTTAGAGAAATTCCTATGGGACACCAAAAAACATATATTTTATAAATATTATATTCCCATGGAAATGTAATAATTAATCATGAACCAACATGGGATAACGTCTAAATTCAACCACACAAAACTTGACACTATAGAACCTAAAATAACTCATTACAATATAAATATAACATTGAAACACATATAATTATCGATAGAATCACCCATTGAGATCATTCCCCATAGAAGAAGGATATTATTTAACACAATCATATAAGTGGTGAGATTATACATGTCATAAGAAATGTGTTTTATGACCTCTCAAAATCCGAATGATATTCCATTCCAAACCGTATGAAAAGAGTGGAAAATGTCATAAAATAGTTAACGATCCACTATAAAAAGATATAAAATATACTCTACCATGTTACCTATGTCCCCCAAATCATATATCATATATAATATATATCTTACATAATATTTAATTTTTTAAATAAATTTAATCCCCCATATTAAACCAGATATTTTGTTATCTCAAAGTATTATCCTAATGAACAAGAGTACTTCTACCATTCATGAGGTAAATTTTCAGATCGGAGGCCCTAAATCAACCTAATTTTCATTAATTATCCAATTAATGGTCTTTAAATTGAGAAGTTTGAATCGTTACATCTATTTATAGTACTAAACAATAATTATAGGAAAGAGGATGATATGTTTTGAGAGAAAATAAAACTATCTAATTCAATCCACTCTGTTATACTAATACGTTGAAAATTTGAAATAAAGTAAATGGAGTAGAACCAAAATAAGAACAAAAAAATGACACAATAATATGTTACAAAATAAAAAAATATATTACACATTTTTCTAATATTTTTATTTTAAATATCTTCTTTAATAAAATCATGAACCAAGTGACAGAGATATATTAGTTCAATTGGTCATTTACTTTTTCTATAAATAATTTCTCATAAAAAAATAATTTCTTAGTTAGAGTTCATATTTACCATTATATTATTCAAAATATAAAATATTATATTAATATTAATTATATTATTAATTTAAATTATTTAACTTATTCAATGTGACATTTTATATATTAAAAAAATATTTCAATGTGAACTCATATAATATACAATATTTATATAATATATTAACTTATTTACCTATTTTCATCAAAAAGTGTTTGATAAAATTTTTTATCAAATTTTATCAATATATAAATATTATTACAATACCGGTTTGGATTATATTAGCTTGATATTGATTTTGATGAATTTAGAGATGAAATTTAATCGAATGAATTCCTATTGATGATGTGTTATAAAACATTAGATAGAATTTGTGTGAAAAAATTATGGATATTATGTATAATAATCAAAATTTATTTTTATGAAATTTTAATTTATTTTAATTAATGAAAAAGGGTTATTTTAATTTGGAATCTATCCAATGTTAAAATTGGATACTAGATTTTTCGGGGAAATATTCTAAATGATGGTCGGATGAACTTGTGAAATGGGGATGCTCTTTGTTAATACTGTAAATATCTAATAATAGGACTGAAATTTTCAGATTATGATGAAAAAGTTAAAATTCATATAATGAATTATTTTCTCAAAATCATATGCCTTTACAATAGAAACATTTTTATGAAAATACATCACAACAGAATGTATGTTTTTTAGTTCCAAAGTAATTATTTTCTATAGTCATGTATTAAACCTTTGTTAAATCACATGTCTTTTTCAATATCCCAACATTAATGCATCATAATTTATTTCATCAAATAAATTGATATAGTAAGTGTTTATATTTGAGAAATTTTTGTAAAAACCTTATTATTATATAGGGGGAAAATATGAGTGTCACAATCCTAAATAGTTTCTCAACATCAAATGACCTTGTATATGAATATAAGGGGATGTTAAGTTAATTATATTATGATATATCTAATATGAATCATGATTTTATGAAAATATGAGATTGCAATATTCATATATTTTTGATGGATTAAATTCCATGTCTTAATAGGTCAAAATTATGGTGCTTGAAAGGGAAAATAAATAAAATATACATTGAAAAATTTAAATAGTATAATCACTACAATATCATAAAAATGATGTTTTTAAATTATTATTTTCTAATTTAATATTTATATTATATTATTTGAATCTATATATTATGGTTGAAAAGGGGAAATATTGATAATATTAAGAATTTATCATCATATAATCAAAGATATTTACTGATAACTTAATAATTTATTGGATGCACGAGATAGAAAAATTAATGTTGTTTTGAAGGAATTTTTTATTGAAAGAGAACTAATCCATTACTATTATTATCAAGTAAAATAACTATAATAATTCCTGACAATGTTTCAATTTCAAGAACAATAGTTCTTATGAACAGTGTTTCCCTCCGATGACCATGGATTTTTTATATATAATGTTTACCTTTATCTACTTCAATCATGGGTGATTTTCATTTCCCGAATGCATAATGGTAACAATAATGAAGTTAAAGTTCAATAATTTACTATATCATAATTGAATAGGAGGTTTTACTGGGGCATATAATTATTTTCTATAGTGTATTTTACAATTTGGGTGTCAAAACAATTAAAAATGTGATGGTTTTTTACATGGGTTTATAACTAGTGTATAAAAGATATTTCATTGTTATAATAACCAACTGTTGGTTTAAACAAATATGAGAATGGAAGAGAATAAATTTTAGGGAATCTAACGAGCATAAAATAGAGTATTCTTTTACAATAAATGATTTATATCCATGTATATTGTTTATTATTCATATATAATACATATGATGGGATAAAAAGTGAAACAATTTAAGGAATCTAGAATATTAACATGTTTAATTGATGAATTAAGAATGAAATAATGACATAAAATAATATCAATAATTCACCATCACCATATATTTTAAATTTATAATGGGTAATTGTTTACAATATTTGATAAATTTTCCCCAATAGTAGTCTAATATGAATTGTGAGTATGTAGAGATTTTTCTCAAAAAATAGTTGATGTGTTCCCGTATTATTTTTTATTAATCATAATTACTAGATGACTGATATTCTACCCTACCACATATCACTTTCTTTGATGTCATAAGTATAATGAAATTCATTTTTAACAAATTTTTTATGCTTCTTCAATGACTCAAGATGATTTCTAAAATTTATAGTTATTTGGAGAATCCAAATTTAAAATCATTCCGTACTTATCATAAATGTTCTATATAATTAAATTGTAAATTCATATACTAAATGAGATATGGGAACTATTTATCCAAAATAATGAATGAAACATTCTTGTCAACAAATACTAGATTCACATGTGTAGGGGAAAGTTTGAGTAACATTATATGGGAGATGATATAAATAGATTGGTATTTCCTAAGTGTAATGATATTATAAGAAAAATTCCTGGTTTTGTAGAGTATTTTAATTATTTTACCATTCTACAAAATATTATAATTAATTTATTATGTTGTCTTGATAAAAAATATCATAAAAATAGTAAATATAAATGTTTATAGCTGTTTAGGTAAAAAATACATTTTATATATGATAATAGAATGGAATGAACCTACAAATGGAAGTGAATAAAATATATGATCATTTAACCCATAAAAATAGAATTTCAGGTGTGAAAAGATTGTAGAATCATGTGATTCTACTCGTGAGGGAGATGATGATCTTACTGAAATAATTTACCTTATTTTAATGTGATTAAAAAGGATTATGTGGATAGAGAATGTAATTAAATACCTTAATTTATTATATTGTGATTGAATTATAAACATTACTATTGACTATATGAATATAATGATGCTGAATTTGAATCTATGGAAGGGTATATACAAATTTTAAATAATTAATGGAAAAAGAATAATAAAAATAATTTAAATAGTATCATTTGAAATTTGAGGAAAAAGGATGTGAAATATAATTATTCATGAATTTACAAGTAATATAATAATTTAAAATATGACACTATTATATCAAAAATTATTTGATCATTCCATTATAAGTAAATAGAATGAATGGGATAGTAAAAAATATATAACAAATTTTCCGTAAAAAAATATGGTAATTAAAATTTGTTTACATAAAGAATTAGTTCATGTGGGGGAGGTAATAAAGAACCCAATTATAATTATGTAGAGGAAAAAAATTCAAATGGAATTAATTATTATCCTTTCATGAAAAAAAATTATTGGATCAATTCTTTGTATGGGTAATATAATAGGTCCTTATTTTCCACAAATTTTACTCTATATTTTTAGTAACATTCTTGGAATTTGGGGAGTTGATTGTGTGAATCATTTTATGGGGGGAATATTAGATAATGATATCATGTAGTGAATACGGAATTTCTAGATAAATAAAATGTAAATTTTGAGTAATTAAAATATGACATTAATCCCATTAAATTGCTTATATTTACTTTATATATATATTTAAATGGTGTCCATTAATATAAAAATGAGAATAATTATGAATATTAGAACACTTCCATGATCTATTCTGATGGTTTTTTAATTTTTTTGTAGGCCACATATTAGTGTTCATAGAACTGTTTTTTAATTCCCCCATCGAGTTACATATTGGGATTGGTATCACACTGTTCAATATTTATAGGAATAATTTCAAATCGTGGTAAAATCCATATTTTTTTCTACAAATGGTATACCAAAATATACTTTGAGTCATAAAAGATAATTCTTATTTATTGTGGACTATCATATGGGATTATCATTCTCTCACATGTGGTTCAAGATATTATTATTAGGAAAATTATATGGATAAGGATGTCCTGAAAATAAGTAATGGATATTTTTAAAATCAAATGAGAACCATTATCAATTTTTATTTATAGTAAATAATATCTATCATTAAATTATGACAAATTTAGATAAAAAATTTTATATATATTAAATAAACTATGGGAGTTGTTAAATAGTTCAATTTATTTTATTTCCATTGTTTTAAATATATCATTATTTATCTGAAGATGATTTTTATGAAGGTATTACATTTTTCATTATATTTTAATGGCATTAAATATGAAAATTTGGGATGTAATCATTAAGTAAATTTATTAAAAGTGATGATCAAAGATTAACAGTATATGTGATAGGTGTTTTGAATATTGGGTTTTTATATAAAGCTTAATAAATGTATTATTTAAAAGTTTCATTACAGTAGAATTATAAAAGTATGTACTGTCAAAGTTGATAATATATTCAAAGGAAATTGATTCTATTGAAATTATTATAAAAAAATTGGATAATGTTTTAAAGAGAAGGATTAGACTTAGATATGGTTCATGAAATATCTATAGAAATTTGGAATGAATCAGTATAATGGTGTTGAAGCTGAAAACGATAATGTTTTATTACATGGTCATTTTTTAGATAATAAGTGTTTGGCCTAAAAGTTACTTAATCCTAAGTATTTTCTATAGAATGTAACTATTTTAAATATAAATTATGTCTTTTATATTTCCTAATTTTATACCTTTTTCAATCATTAATATTCTACAATAATAAATCCATTCATGAACTTAAGACATTATATTTTAATCATTTTTATATTTATAAAAAGATGTTGTAGACATAAATCAATTAGAGAAATGAAATAGAAAATAATAATGAGATGAGTTATAAAACATTAAAATCACATTCCAAAATAACAATTACTAGATACTAATATATATGAACAAGAGTATGGTATTATTATGAATGAATTATCGTGAATCCAAAATTTTGGAAAATTTTAGATCCCAATTTTATAATATTGTATAATTAACAAATGTCTAGTCATCATGAGATTTAAAAGACTGATGTTGAAGGAGTTAATATATTACAATTCATTTGTCCTATTAAGTGTATGATAATACAAATATCTTATTGCCATAGAGTTTACATATATTTAATAAACATGAAAATATCAGGTGATATTGTATGAAAATAAATTGTTCATGTAAATTTGATGAATGTGTTATAATATTTCCTATTATTTTATCCGGATGTAGGATATATATTTTTTAAAGATCGATTCTATATATTATAGAATATAGGGAAAGATATTTGGATATATGAGATGATATTATGAATATTAAAAACTGAATCTAGTGTATTATGATTAATGTTATAGATGCCTATCATTCATGATCTACTGTGAGATTTAAAAACAATTATATAACCAACATTGTTGTATGTTGATGTACTTGAAGGTGTTGTACATAGATGAAGAATAGCTTATTCAGTCATGTTAGAAGATCATTTAATGGAGTTTTCATAGAATCCATGATGGAGATGGATGAGGAAATTCTACCAGTGGATCAAATGTGGAGGCCCACTCTGATTTTGGGTCTAACTACCCTCTAGTGTAGAGTTTGAAATTTTTTATTCAAAAAAATAATAGAATAAGACAATGTTCAATTGTGGAGTACAACCAGTAGTTTGAAGATTATAATAATTGATTAAATTATATTGGTAGTGTAACCAATTATTATTATATTTGATAATCTAGGAAGGCCTATGTTAAAAAAATAAATACTAATTAGGATTTTCCCTAATAATTTTAAGTAGTTGTTTGATTTTAATTCTTGATATCTAATTCATCATTTGAGGTTCTCCATGTGAGGTCCATGTTAATTTGGTTGGATAAGGGTATAATAAGTTTTATCACATAAAATATTATCACAATTAATACCTTTACTACATATCCAATTATAGATTCTATTTTGTAATTAAGTTTTGGTGACATAGAGTGTACATAAAACAATAAAGCCTAATTTACACATTTTTTTGTAAACATGTTTTCCCTCTAATATAGATTATTACAAACCTAGTGCACTATGGTTATTTTCCCACTAATACATCTCTTTCTCATTGTTAAAAATTGGTGAAATGACATTCGTATGACCATGAATATATTTTCTAAGTAATAATAAGATAAAATATTGAATTATAATTTTAAAATAAATATTCTACCATATTTACCGATCCCACTTGATGAGATCAGTAATATATAACAATCCTTCATTAATTGACAATTTTTGTATCAAAATAAAAAAAAATATTATATGGATTCCACTATTTCATAGTAATCATTTGGAATTCTCAAATGTAGATATATTGGATATTTCCCGAACATAATCATCATCACCAATAATATATCTATATTTTTGGTTGATATTCTAATAATTTCTTGAACCACAATATTAATATCTAATGTCATTAATATCCAAGATTTTTCTAGTTTTAGAAAATATTATGAAACTGAATCACATTGTACATTTGATATTACATTATTCAAGATGTTACTTTCACAAACATAGTGGTTTTTAGATAATGAATTTATTCTAATTATAATTTTCTTTTATTATCACTTCTTCCATTACTAAATATAACTTTAATGTTCCCTTTAATGTTTTCACATCTTTCTTCAGGAAATATAGAGTGTGTATTAAATGTTAATTTTTCATCTCCATGTAATTATTCTTATTTTGAAAAAAATATCATGATATATACTCCATTATGAAACACAATAATTGAAATGCTATTTATTAATTTTGAAATCTAATGTTGTATCTTGGGGAATTTGGTATAATATTGTATTTTTGAAATAGTGTAAATAAAGTGAGGTAATATTTTCTTATTTTTATAACCCATGTATTTTATATGAATAATAAAGGGTACCTGTATATTTAATTATGAATATGTGTGATTAGAATATTGTATTTTCATAGTAGAGTGGCTACTGGAACCTCTTCATGTTAATTAGTTTAATGAAATTATCCTTCTAATCGTTGACTGGTTCATTATTTAACTATTTTTGATGATGGATTAAGTGATTACTATCAAGTAATTATTAATGTGTCCTGCTCATAGTGATGTTATTGTATAATAAATGTTAAATAAACCTACCTGAGGTATTCATGAACATTAATACTAGGTTTCTTACTAAATATTATTTTAGTGTAAATTCATGGATGTTTTTAATATCAATGAATTTATATTTATATTATTACTTTTACAGAAGATTTTATTATTATTTTTTCACATATTAGACTTTTGAAATCATGGAATATAAATTAATATAGATTCATTTATCATGATTTCTGACTCATTTACATGTGATCGCATCACATGAAACTTCTTTCATGCTTTGAGATATATGAACACATCACAGTATCATCATATTCAACCAATGTGTGTCATATCATTTGAACAAATTCATACTATTATTTCCATTGATTGATTTACCATGTTTCAAAAACTTATATTTGTCAACATATTGTGATTGAATAGCATTATTAAACTGATAGATTCTCGTAGATGTTAGTTTAAGTAGTTATCTTATGTAGTAGTCAATGCAAAAAAACAAAAACCATAAGGTAGGATACGACATTGATTTCCCAAGTAATTGTAACTAAAACATAAATAAAACATGTGAGATAAATCAGATTAATGAGATATACCTGATAAGGTGGTACATGTTTTATCCATTTCATTTATGATAGGAAAATATTGCCACGTTCTAAGAATTCCCCCCATAGATAATTAATTAAACAAGACTATACCAAAGAAACAACTCAATGTTATCCACCACTCATGATGATACTAGTTCATTAACAAAAAAATTTCCTATACATACATGTTACCATTAAACACCAAACCATTTCACAATACCATATGAATACTCACATGTTTTCCTTGATTGACCTAATGGAAACTATGTTTCCCACTAATTCCTTTCGTGATGGGTATATGTATAATATTTTATCACAAATGGTTGATCTTATAACATCCAGGGAAATAAATATACAAATATCAAATCTTATTAGATGAATAATCAAAAGCTTTATATCAATTATAGAGTACAATTACAGTTTTTTTGTTTCTGGAGGGAAAAACACATTATTGTTATTTCATTAATGATATCCACCAACTCCCAATAATATTACCTCACATAGTAATCCTCTTAGGCATACCCTATATATAATTTTTTCATAACCTTGGTAATGAGAATAAGAAAATGTTGTCATATGTTCTTATTAATTTTAAACATCAGAGTTACCGGTTTCTAATTAATTAAAATTATAATATAATAACTATGGTATGTGATCATTTATATAACATATGAAGTTAATAACATTCCTATCATATATTATAAACATGATTCATCAAATAAACCATTATTATTTTCCAATAAATTTCCCATATAATTGAAATATCATCATAAATATATCATAACCCATAAGATCATTTCATAAATGTATTTTAAAAAATGCAATTCATAAATCCTGTTAATACTTCAATAACAACAACTAATTCCATCAACATTGAGGATATTGACTCATTGCCTATTTACAATTGTGGATCTGGAGTCACCTGTCTCCCATTATGGATGAGGAGGAAACTATTTTTCAAAGTGTATAATGCAAATTAACTTTTTTTTTCATTTTTATCTCATGAGATATAAATCATTACACAATTAATTGGATACATATATAGATCCCACCCATATTATAATTGATAACATAAATTTTTGTGATGCAATTTCATAAAATAATCAACATATTATCTCAGCATAATGCATTATAGAAATTTGGGATTGGAAAAAATTTCATTAATTCCACATATAATAAGTAATGATATCTTTTATATACATTTAACTAAAATAAACATACACCAGATAGATTACAAATAGGGATGGTGTAATTCAATTTTATCTAAATTCAATCATAATTAACAAAAAAGGAAGTCATCTTTTATGGAAAAATATTTACTAATATGTTGTAAAAAATTTATTAACAAATATAGCCTTATAACGTTGCAACGATCTTTTCAAAACATAGAAAATTTTTCTAATACCTTTACTTAAAAAAAACATTCAATCATATTATGTTAGATTTTATTATAAAAAATTATTTTGGGAAATATCCATTCAATTTGTAAAATAATTTTATTAAAATAAAAATTTAATATAATTTTAAGGAATTAAATTTCATTGAAAAAATCATTGAACTATATAAAATAATATTTAAAACAATTATTTTTCCATGAAAAAGAATTTTTTTTTCATTTCATGGATGATTAAACAATGTATCCTTTCAAATTTTTTGTAAAAATGATATGGGAATTTTTTGGAAAATTGAATTAAGATTCCTCTAAAAAAATTTAAAATGTTAAAATAAACGGTAAAAAATTCATGGAAAATTAATTTAGGGGGATTAAAAATATTTTTTAAGTATTTTATTGTAGAAATTAATTTTGAAGAAAATTTCTTTTTTCGTCGAAGTGATAAATAGTGTTGGTTTACTTTTTAAAATTTATTTTTAAAAATTTTGTACATTAATAGATGAAAAGGAAGTGAAACCATGTATTCTGATGTCATAACCATTGGATAAAATTTTTAATGAGTGTATTGAGAGTTTAATCAATACATTTTATCATCAAAAATATAATCATAAACAATCTTGATAAATTATGTGATTGTATCATAAACAATTAACACTTTGAAAATAATTGTTCTATAATCCCAAAGAATGTGAAATCCAAAAATGGATATTTAAATAAAAATATTTTTTAATATAAAAACTAACAACTATATTCATTGGATTTTTATAAACCATGTAGAATAAAAATGTGCTGAATATGGAACATGTCTCACAATAAAAGTGATTCAGAATTCCCTTATCGTATGTCTCAAATTCCAGCATACATATTAAATCTTATTGTATACAAAAGATATGATTAAAAAATATATTATATAACAATAATTATTTATATAATACCTTAAATTATTTTATTTCTTTGTTTTATTACATAGTTAATAACATTTACATGTTAAATTCTCATTAAAGGAAATAACTATTTTCTTTTCTGAGTACGTTTTAATTTGTTATTTTTCCCCCTTATTTTATCATTGTTATTAAATATACATAACGATTAACATTATATAAATTTCTCAAATATTTATCATATTTTTTTGAGTAATCCATTGTAATTGAAGATATAAAAATAAATACTCAATTCATTGAGAAGTTGGGTCATACGTACGTATGAATATTTATTCAATTTTCTAGATATATTTAAATAAATAAATGTAAATAATTAATTAAAATTATCAGATAATTTTAATGTTATATATATATCTAATATTTTCATTAATACCATTCATATTAAGTATGAAATAATTACATCTCATCGTGATGGGACCGCTCGCCATATAGAAGAGTTATGTTATAATTGTCCATAAAATTGATTGAATAAATGTATATATGATGTAGTAATTAAATAAATATATTTAAATAGAATATGTTATATATAAAATATTTATCTACCGTTATATCTATATTTTATATGTGGTTATGTATAACAAATTACATATTCTTTCAAGTTGGTATTCTTCCATAAAGAAGAATTATAATTTCAAATCCCATTTGATTGAAAAGGCGATTATTTTAGGTCATACTATTAACATAAAACATTAGAGTATATATTTGATACATAGGATATTATAACAACATGGTTTGATATTAAATTAATTATTGTGTAGAAGAAATAATATACAATATCTACATAGGATGTTACAACTTATTCAAACACCTTTTGGATTGAACCCAGAGGACTCATAATTTGGATTTCTAACCGAACACATGATTACATGATGAAAGGAATAATGAAATGAATCTATATGGGTTTTTATTTTCTCAAACAAATTGTTTTTCAAGTGTTAAAAGGAGAAAAAAAGTGTGCCCATTGATAAGTGTGTGGAATTTAAAACTTAAAATTGTCGAATAAAAATAGTCGTACCCACATTTTTCACATTCCATGTCATGAACCAACCCAACAGGGATCTGGATGAGACTACCGTATTAAATCCTCAAATAGTTTAGGTTATATAAAATAGCACCATTTTGAAATCTCAAACTCATGGTAGGACTTATCCATTTTTACACGTATTCCCCCACCCACATACATCTTCATAAATCTATCTAGTGATAGTAACAATACTTATACAAATTAGAGTCATAAATTTATCGAACAACCAAAATAAAAAAATGTATAATAAAGGTGAACTGGTAAAAAAATCTACTAAGAATTAATAAATATTCTAACCTACATATTATGAATGGGTTTATTCCAAATCCAGCCACATGAGCAACAATTTCCCATGAACCAGTTCACAACAAATTTTGCATACCTCACTATGCACTGCATGCTCTGGGCACTCTTGAATCTTCAAGGAAATGGCTTCCATATTAAAAATACATGAAATGTGTAATAAAATAAAATTAAATGGTGGTTTTAAAAACCTCTAATATGTGCCCAATAACACATAATAAAATCATGAAACTGAAACGCAACATTTTCCTCAACCAAAACCAGAGGAAACGCAGGTGATAGAGAACAATAAACATCATCTTGACCTCTCCTCTGTTTTTCATGATTTGTTGAATGAATCAACATTATGATACAACCAAAATATTTGTATCCACTATATGTATTATTATAATAACTCTTATATAATCATATTGTATCCCTTTCCACATGATGAACCAACCAAACATCGAGCATCATGAATCTACTCGAGGCTTTATTGGGACACTATTATAGAAGAACACACATCATGAGACCTTCCATCCCAAATAGAACATGTATGAGTGATAACAATCCACTATAATAGAACAAAATTCCTTGATGGAACATTTTAACATCTACTCTCCATAGGAAAAAATGTTGATGAGACGTAACTACCATCCCACAAGGAATACACTCGATAGAAAATTCTCATGGGGTATCTCTATGAATAATGAGAAATTATAATTCAATTGGTATTAAGATTCAGATAGGGGATCCCATAAGAACTTAATGGGAGAATACTATGAAAACATACTATAATATCTAAGGATCATATCTCAGTGATAGGGGATCACTACAAGGACATCTTGGGGACATAGCAAGACCAGCCTAAATCTGCAGATATCATATCACACATATAATGTTTCACAGCTACGACGGGTGAGGGATGCTAAAAACCCTACTAAGTCTCAAATCCATGATAAAAATATAATGGATCACTACTAAGACTATTATAAAATACCAAAACCCAAAAATGGATCCAACCACCATGCAGGTGATCGTACTTATTCTCTACCATGAACTACACTGGAACCAACCCCATGATATAGGATCATACTCAAATAGACAAAAAAATGATACAGAAACCAACATAAATGATGAGGATTGTATATTATTATATTTTAAAATCCATAATGTGATATAATAAAATATTAGGGATCTATATCCTCTGTATATAGGTAACAACAATACCACAAACCCCATTAAGGTAAATATTATGATACCGGACCCTGTATTAGCATTTTGAAGGGAAGCAATAACGTTATCCAAAATCATCTAGAAGAGGGGATAAAAATAATATTCTGGGGATGTAATGCCACATATTTCCATGATAATAATAGAAAAAATATTTCCACTAACTTATTACTTATCTATATGTCTTTATCAAGTGACACTCTAACCACACCATGTGTCCCCACTCATGCGTCGAAACCATGTCCACCATTACACACAAAATGGAAAACTAATCATGATAGTATAATATAAGAAATATATATTTCTCCTAATGATATATATTCATGAGGGAGAGTCTTTATATGGCTAGTAAATGGTATTCACCCATGATAATTTAAACATATATAGATTCTAGGCCATAAAATGTCCCCAATAAACACTCAGGTTCTATTTGGGAATATACAAGTTGAGCACATGAAGTCACAAAATGTATGACCTCATCCCATAAACTTTTAATTTTTTTAAGATACATGGATTCATAACATCCCCTGACATAATATGCAAACCCACAATACATTGTTTTGTACTCAAGTTATTCCTATCATCAACACCTTGTACCTGTATAGCTGGTTACATACTTCCACAGGACCATTTCCCCCAACATGGCTACTTTGGTGATGTCCAAATTTTACATGAGTTTCTATCCGTACATTGTGTACTCCTAGTGTAGAAATTGTGCATTTCAATAAATTCATCTTCCCCAGAAAACCAAAAACATTACATGTGATCATGCAAAATTGGTAGTGTGATTAGATATTATGAATGAAAATTCCCTACATTCCACTATAAAAACTATAGTTTCTACTAAAACCCATAGAATTGCCCCTATTCTATCACTATAAGGCATTATAGGAACAAACACATTTAAAATATTAAAAAATTGTATAATTATATTAAAATTTTCAATCCACCAACCTCGTCATGAAACAAAGAATCTTCGGTTTCAAAATGATGCATAAAACCAGTTTTAGCTTCACCTAGTGATGATTAACCTAATAAAAGGTGATCGGAAATAGCTCTTGAAGTTAGATAATTCTTATATTTTCTACCACATATGTATGGGGTGGATAATATTCTACCTTTATGGACGTGATGTAGAAGGTTTTGGCATTATTAATTTAATTTTAATATGTTAATAATTCTCCATTTAAATCTCTAAAAACACATCCTCAATTAAGAAAAATATAAAAAATTATATCATGACTTGTGTAAAAAAAACATTAAGAACAAATATAATGTCATTGTTTTTAAATATGATACTTGGTTCATTATTTATTTCACTTTTAACAACAAATTTCACACACTTTATGAAATATGGAAAATTTTTAATATCACCACACTAAGGCTCACTAGGCCCTAGAATCCTATGTGGACATATTTTATATAATTGGATATATTTTATGAAATATTTAAATGAAATAAAATGAAAAACCAAAGTTGTTACAATTTCACAATAGTTAGTAATTTTATCTTGAAGAGTATGAGTATATTAACAATGGACAAAACTAATCTCTCAACTAAATCTCACAAATAAGTGATCTCATGAGAGGGTCTGAAGGGTTTCTATAATATGAATTAATGGGAAACCAAAAATAATAATAAATAACAAAAAAGTACATCTTAAAACATGTTTACATTGTGGCATGATACATGCCCATTCCCCCTCATCTGGGATTGGAGTAAAACAATAGGATACAAGTGTATATGCATTAATTGGGTCTATAAGTACACCACATTCCAATGTCAATATAGATTTTGATTAAACCATGTAGTCTGTGTCTTCTCCTCGATAAACTAAACCCTCAACATCCATATCTAGAACAAACTCTTGAACCAGCAACACTATATCCCCTCTAGCTCTAACTAGTATAGTAGTGACCGTAAGATCCTCTTGAATGTGGCCTTAATTAGTCCAATGATTCTTGTAGTGATAAAAGTAAACAATGAAAACATTAAAACATATATAGTATTTTCCAGAACCAGAATGGTAAACTCATTCTAGAACAACCAAACCTTTCATCAATTAACTAAAAGGGGAACTCGTCATCTAATTAACCAAATATCATAGTGTGAATAGTGTCATCCTCAATTGTTGGAAGATCAACATACTACCCACAATCATAAAATATATCATGGACATATTCGATGGATACCAGTTCTTCTAATACCTATCAAAAAGGATCTTTTAGATGTTCCTCTCAACCTCGCAGCAAAATTGGAGCGCAAACCACCATCAAATATACATATTTCACTATACCCTCAAGTGTACTGTATGAATCTATAATTTTGAGGACATTAGGGTACCAATGAACAACACATGACTAGCCATGAAAGCGACTGTTGAAATACTTGGATCTATATTTGGGAAACTCTAAATGTACCATAGGACCCAACGGTCTATCCGAGTAAACTGATATACTGAAACAAATATCAGGATGGTCCCTAGGTTCTAGTCAATGTAGAAGAAAACTATCATTTGGTAGTTAAAACTATAACACCCTCATGTAGAGGTTCGTAACATCACCACTATAGTAGGAAATAAAAATATCATAGTAGTACTGCTACATGGTTCATAATATATCTCTCACAAAATTCATATATATCTTTTCACACACAATATCTTCCTTTTCTTCATAGAATCACAACTAAAATGAGGAAAAAAACATCCCACAATATATAAGCACTACCCTAACTAGTAGTGGAAACCAAATAACTAGGGATGGGAGGGATCTAACCCATACCATGGAAGATCATTATAGGGTCTCCCATAAACTATATAAATATTCTATGATTTTTAATCTCCTCCCTGAGTTGGGTGAAAATTTATATATTGTTGTGTTGTAACTGATAATATCTAATGGAGCCTAAAAATTATGTTTCAACCATATAAGCCTCCCTCAAAACTCTAAGGCCTTATTTGAACACTACATCCTTATAACTACCTTGAAACCCCAATTCAATGAATCTCACCTTAAAAAAATGAACACTATCTTCTTTGGGAGGCTCTAACTCACCCACATATTTTTTTACAGCATCAAAATAATGAGTATTGTTGGGGATATGTTTCATATCCTTGATGATGAATCAAATATAAACACCACACACCTCCACTGAATCTATTAATTAAGCAAGATGGACTTATAGAAATATGTGTAAAGATTATAGTACGTCAAAATAGAATTTAACAATAAGTTTAAAATTTAGAAATGTAAAAAAAATATTTTGTAATCATTAGTAGAGCCTCTTGTTCCAATGGAATTGTGACATACAGCAACCCACATACCATTCTTCCAATTTTCCGAGCCTGTTATAGACCACCTAGGTTTCATGGTGGAAATAGATCATAGTATATACTACTTATTTATTCTCTCCCGTATCATCTTATATATCCTCTATCATGAGAAAATAAATTATACTACCATTTTATAAACATTGGTAGTCCATGGGAAATATCTCACTCAGAAACAATATGGGTTAGATATTCTCATGAGGGATACCCAGACCCATCAAAACATATATATTACCTATCAAAATACTAATTTGATCCATCCTAGGAGATATGATAAATAGTTCCTCCATATAAGGATAGACTACTCAAGTTTCTCTCATACCTAGGTCCCTATGACTATTTAATGCTATAGAATGCCTATGTCATGTCTTTTGTATGACCATAAAAAATAGTATATGTCTAAATATCTTGAAACCTCTCCACCAATAATCCCTTATCAAGGAAAATAGAAAAAAGTTAAATGCCCGATGATATCTCTATTACCCTGATATCCATGAATAATCCCATCTCAAATGTTCATGAAGAGGAAAATATATCTCGAACCATTTCCATGGAGTATTGAAGATGGTCTATGAACCTCACCATATAATCATCCATAGTCATTCCATACTTATGAAGCTATCTAGTCTCATTGTTATGAACTGATCTCAACATGTATAAATAAAAAATCATCCCTAAAATGAAACTAATACTCAATTCAATTAATCCATATCTAATCTTT
Organism: Viscum album; assembly: GCA_963277665.1. Lineage (NCBI taxonomy): Eukaryota > Viridiplantae > Streptophyta > Magnoliopsida > Santalales > Viscaceae > Viscum > Viscum album. The sequence goes on along the minus strand of CAUJRU010002457.1, from coordinate 52,615 downwards.
TTTTTACATAACAAGAATCCTCTATAGCCTAAAATATACTCATATAAGACTCAAAAATTGGTCGTTGATCTCATTTGGAGGGACCCACATAAGGTGGGAAACTCGTGATAATTGATAAATAGAGTAATTAGGTGAATGTGGGTAAGGATATACCAAATATAATAAAGTTGACTTCTACTATAACCCATGTAGTGCAGTCAGCTTGTGTGCATCATTATCACTAACTACCAACTCAACCTACATCGTAAAAAAGTGGAAAATCAACTGGATGAACACCCAGAGGTACCAAATCATTCAGAATTCCCTAGACTAAATCCTATTAATTTTAAATATCATCACCATGATTCTCCCCCAAAATTCATTTGGGTTCTCCTAATTGTTTCATCATGAAATACAATGAAGTAATACAATGGTTAGATAGTATATATGAGGAGATAAATTAAGAATGAAATAGAACACCGAACCAATTCTTATGTGGTTAATGTAATAAAGATTCACTGAAATAATTGCCTAAATATACATAGATGACAGGAACATTATTACAGTATGGTTGAATGGTTTATGAGTCTCAACCCTTTTATACCCCTTTTAAATTAAAATTTTATGACATTAAATATTGTAGACATTTAATGATTTTTATATTCCCTTACCTGGAATTATAGATCAACCCTTTCTTTATGTATCACCCAAGCTTAACCCATTCATTTTTAAGTATAGTAGAATTTTATGAGCATAACATGGGTGTTCTCAATACTGCTGATATGGACCATGTTATAAGTTGTTATAAAATGTTCGTAATTTACTCAATATTATAGACATGTATATATATATATATTATTTTATGAATAACATTAATTCTTATTCAATTTATCCAGAATTAATATGTTATAATGTCATGGTATTTCTTATAAACAACCACTTTCCCTCCTCCAATAGTCCTTTGGCTAGCAACAAGCGTTGAGTAGGAATATCAGACACATAGGATGACCCATCCTATAGTACTTGTACACATTCAGCCAAATAGATCCTATTGAAATAGATTAGAAATAACAAACTAATGATAAAAAATAAATGAATTTATATTTCTAACAATTATAGTACATGAATAGTTCAAAATGAGTGAATGGAAACAAAAAACCACCCAACAAACTGAATAGGAGTCTACCATTCTCAAAAGGAAGGTACAATTTTAATAGTAAACCACTAGATTTCTCCTCTATAAAGAATGAGTATACACCTCATTATATCCAAATTATTATGCTCTTCCATCTCAAGTTATTAATAGGACTCCATGAAAAGAATTGACTTCTGTATAATAGAAGGAATATATATGAGAGACAATTTACGTTTGAGTATATAAATTCATAGTTGGAACCCCAAAAACCCAAAATAAAATAATGAAAATTAGTATAATCAATCCTCTAGACCCATGAAAGAGGGATCCCAATTGAGGGAGAATTAGAATGTCCATCTCAACCACTCCTCATCTATTAAATACTGGATAACTAAATAAACATGCTGAGTTTACAAATTTAAGTGAAATAGACACATATAATCCTAGAATATCTAACATATATTCATTTTAGAGTCAATTTCTAATTAGGTCACAACCTCACTTCAAACGTTCTCATCCAGTATTGGAAACTCCATGATCCCTAAAATCTTATATATGACTCATTAGGGATATATCTGTCAATCAAGAATAGATTAACCATCAATAATGGAACATATGAGAGAACAAACTCTATTGTATATCAGGATATGATTTTCCCTAACCTCCATCCCACATAGAATACACCCGATAGAACGTGGTCATTGGGTATCTCTACGAATGAACTCATGTAGTCACTTAGTGGGTATCAAAAATTTGATAGGGGATCAACCCCTCCCCAGTATGGGGACACAGTGAAAGATACCTAAATCACTGATCATCTCATCTCTTAGATGATTGATCAAACCTAGGAGAACTGGTGGAAACCATTAATTTAAAGTGGATATCCAGATATCATGATTCTAAAATAGGTTATCACACTCAGGACTCCTGGGGCATGAAAATAACCCTGCATATTTTCGAAGGCATCATACAAATATTGGGTATCATTACCAATATTTCTGGGAGATACTGAAAACCCAAATCTTGTCCAAAACACCATGTACAAGATTTTACTCAAGATAATACAATGAACCCCACATAATCTAAAAACTATGTATGAGATCATACTAACATCTATACCACTAAACCTATTGAAAATTCCTAGTCACTAGGGTATCATATATTTAATTACTCTATAAAATCTATGGGGATAACATGCTTGATAGTGGAGTTTTTCCAATTTTTCAAGGTAATAATGATACCATTAAAAACATATAGGGAAAATGATATGATGGAGGATCCATCACCAGCATTGAAGAGGTATAACAAAACTCTATCTGAGAATGAACTATCATGGGATCATAATCCCAAGATGATGATATAATTCCGCATTGTACCTCTACAAAGATAGACTAAGGGAAACCACTCAAAATGATATTAATATTTATTTATCTATAAAGTGATGCACTAACCTCACCATGTGTCACCAATCACACACAAAACTCTGGAAACCATCACCAAAATCATGGAAATCCAATTACGATAGGTTACTCAGAAGACTATATCCAAGTTACAAAGACGATGATGAATTGGGTATATGTTTCCAAAGGGAATTATATAATATGTACCAATAGTAAATGGTGGTTCTCTATATACAATTTCCTATCTATTTCCACACTCAGTACTCATCTTTTAATATGGAATACACATGGAGTGTACATCATGTCACAAAATGTGTCATCTAGTCTAGTCTTTGGGAAGTGTCCTCACCCATACATGGTCATCTAACCACGTCATTCCATATAGAATGTTACCTCAATAAATGACAAGACTTGGATACCAAAATCCATGGTCATGTTCTCATGGAATTTCAATTTTCAATACCCTATTACCATGTACATGTCATATTAAATCCAAGCAGTCATGTTCCTCTAGATGGATATCATCATCATGTCCCTCAGCCACATAAACTGACCACGTTACACCTCATGTACCCATAATACATGGAACGTAGTTATTTAAATTAATCTTCCTAGAATAGGATTAAAACATCAATGTGTCTGTTCACAAAAATATATTTAATTAGTAATTTTGAATGATAATTACCCACAATCAACTCGTAAATCAACATTTTCCATAAAAACAAAAAGATCTACCCCATGGGATGAGTAGAAGTTTTAATATGGATCTAAATCCTTAAAAATGAATCAAAGGGGATTTAAAAATAAATATACACAAGTCTTCATACCTTATGGAATAACACAGAACAATCATGTCCAAAAAATTCACTAAAGCTAGTATATCTTGATCTAATGATGATCGATATCAAAAATACGGATTCGTAGCACATACTCTCCCAAATTCAGCATTACAGAATTCATCGTGATGGGTTGGGGTTGGTCTATAATTATAACCATACATTAAAGGTTTTTAAGGAAAAATACAAATATCAATACATTAGGTTGGAGTATTCCTTACAACCAAACATGACATTTGTATCTTATTTGAAGGACGTAGACATGTTGTTAGACTGTTGAACTACAAAAATAATTATAAGTAATATTTATAGTTTATTATATCATAATAGTTTAAAAATAAACGAAAGAGTCTAGTGGATAAATAATATAAAATGACCTATTAGGGGTCTTCCATGGATTTCATAAAAAATATTTGGATCCCAAAAAATGTATTTTTTCGATGGAATTATGATGAAAATAAAGAATCTAGGATGATATGATGGAATTAAGGAATTGATTTTACAATTTATCCTAATCTTTGATGGGGGTTTAAAGTGATAATTTTATATGATATAGGTGTTCATTTTTATTTGAGGTGAGTGGCATCAATGTAAATTTGGAAAATAATAAGTCATACCCATTTTTTTCAAATAAAAAATTCCAAAATTGGGAAATTGTCTATACTATAATATATAAGATCTATATATATATATAATTCTTTTCCTACATGTTTTGGTTCTTTTTTAACCCTTTTCATTTTATTTCAACCCCATCCCAATAAACCCATTATTACATTAATCTTGGTAAATTATTTTTACTAACTTTACCATTCATTACAATAAATAGTTATTTTGAAATTAAAATATAATATAAATAAATAATTTTATAAAAATAATTCCATTTTCCTAATTTCTTTTTCAAAATTGGGAAAATACAATTTGACATTTATCTTATATATGTAATGGGAAAGAATTTTTCAATATAAAAAATGATCACATTCTTGAATATTTTTTATATAAAATTGATTAAATTGTCTTAAATTGTCTTAGTAAATATAAAATAGAAATAATTTTCCTTTAAAAAAATTGAAATAATTTTTATGTCTTTAAACATTTTAAATGAAATGATAATACACTATAAAATCTAGTATTATCAACTATTTATTGAAAAATTTATATTTTCTGAAAATTATGAAAAATTTACTATAGGATGATTTCCAAAATTTTATTGAAAATTTTATTTTTTTTCAAAATAAATATTCATCAAGTGTAAAAACATTATGTTAAAATATAATTTTCAACAGATACATAAATTTTTTCTAGATAAAATTAATTCTTTATCATGACATTGCATTCATGTTATCTAATTCCTAGAAATTAAACTGGATGAACCAAAAATATTTTATTGAATATATTATATTTAAATTTACTTAATTTAATTGAATGATTTTTTTTAGTTGTGTAAACATGTTTTTGCACATAAAAATAACTTTCTAGAAGATGAAAACATGTTTTATCATATATTTGTTGTTTTTATTTCTAAAAAATTGGTCACTGGTGAATTCCTTTTATATGCATTTGTATAACCTGTAGTTTAATAATTTAGTTATCCCTATTTATACAATAGATTCCACCATGTATGAGATAAATATATTTTTAAGTAGTAATATTTTAATTGTATTGTTAATTTCAATTAAACTCTTTTTTTATTGTAATTCAAGCCAATCTAGATGATTCATTTTGTGGAATAAATCATTAATTTGTTTTCATTTTCCTCACAGAATATCATGATACTAGAGAATAACTATTTTATTAACTTTTCATTATAGATGGGTTTTATTAAATCATATTTTTAATCTAAACATTGTAAAAATATTTTTCTTATTAATTACTAACACCACTTCTATTGGTGTATTTTTTTAAATATCATGGAATTCAATATTTGATACCTATTTATCAACATATTATGTATAAATATTTTCTCCAATCATAGTAGTGGTTTTTTACTAGATCATATTGTTCCATATCACATCTATATTGCTAAAATTTAAAAAATAGACTAACTTAATAATCATTATCTTTGTTGAAGATAGATATCTTCTTCATCATTTTCAATTCTATTAAAATTATCTCCAAATAATTTCCATCATCTGTTCTTCAATTTCATTGATGAGATATAATTTTGATATATAATTTATACAACTCCCTGATTTTTCACTCAATTTGGAATTTATAGAAGAATTAAAATCTGTAATATTATAAAAATTACAAAATCAAATAATTTTTCTAAAATTTAACTCTTATATAAATTTTGAGGGTCACATTTGAATGAACACCTTGAGAAGGGGTTAATCGGTGTAGGATCAATTTTCACCCCATGAAAATATTTATGCCGTTTTAGAACTCTATAATTTATTCATGGATTTATTTCGTATCGTATTCAATAATTTTTAATAGGCATTTTCATAATATAATAATTCATAAAAAACACCATGATTGGATTGTGAGGATCACCGTTAATGTAGATGAAGATATCCCAAGTGTAAAGTGGATACAATATCACTCCTAAAACATAATTTTTTAATAAAATAATTCATATGGATGGTTATAAAATTGAAGTTGTTCTCTTGGAATAATCTAGATAAAATTTATGTTTAATACATGAAGGTATTTTCTTATGAATTTTCCATTCACAATAATATAGATATCATAAATGTATTATATGCCTTCTTCAATAGACACCAACGATTAAAATCAATATCCTTTGATTGTAAAAATTATACAGCTTCCAATATCTCATAGATGTCAAAGTGAAATCCTAGATATAGAAATATTACAGGTTTTATGAACTTATTATTTAGTCAAAAAATCATCAAGAAGTAGTATACTAACAATATGAATATTCTTCAACACATAATATCAAAATTTATAATTTTACACCATTCCATTATTATTATTATTTTTGTATAGAATATTTAAGAAACTAAATAAGACTAATTAATTGTAAATATTTTTTTAAAAGTTAAAAAATAAATAAATTAGATCTCTTAAACATATATATTTATTATTTGTGGTTTTTTATATGTTACAAAATTTATGAAATCTTGAATACGAGTTTCATGAACTCGTGCATGTATGTATTACCTCCCTCGTGAAATCTCGAATATATATTTGGGGTTCATTATATGGTTTCATAATATTTTACATCATGTTAAATAGACATATGGGAACTACTACCTCATGCATGATAATACAGGAACTACCTTTTCATATATGAAAAATCAATTTAATTTCAATGATAAATGTGATATAATACATTTTTTTAATATATAAAAAAACTGAGATACAATCTTCTTCTTCATCTAACCCTCAAGAGATACTTGGAGAAATAAATTAAGAGGTTATTTCTCCATAAAAATTCATATGTAGTATATCATCATTTCATAGATTTATAGGTTATATAGCTTACTCCCGCTAATATATGTAGAAAATATGATCAAAAAAAATTCATGCCCTTTATGGTTTCAATGTTTTTTTGAAGAAAAAATAACATCTATACAATAGTAAAAAATGACCACTTAGATTTGGGTTGTCTCATTTTTAAGGGAATATCATAATCATTATTCCATGTGTTCACTAAATATTTTATTTAGTTTCACACCATGTTTGGTAGTATGGTAATGTTAACGATTATGTTAATATCATTGATTATTTTGTTATTTAAAAAAATTTAAACGTGGGTTCCCTTATTTTCATAAGAATCATGGGATGCTAAAAATAATAGCATCTTCATATTGTTTAGTTATTCCTTCACAACGTTGGAATCAATTTCTATAGAGAATATCATATGTAACATCATTACTCAATTAGGATATGTGAATTCCTCACATTGTCCTCATTTTCATTATCATAAATATCTATTTATTCACTAAATTTCATCAATTAATTTAATGTTATCAATCAAACATATTGATCACATGAGATGTATGTCATGATTTTCATCAAAATGATTGAGTTTAGTGGACATTTTTGGACATTATTCGCTCTTAAAATGGTCGATCATTGCTATTTATGGGGATTTATGACATCGATTAACAGAATAAGTGTAACTAGTTGTTAATTGTATTGTGTACAATCCCTCAAATGGTGAAGATAAAATTGATCTGATTCTCTTTTTTATTTCAATATCATATTTTATGGAGGAAAAATATTTATAATTGATCTTCTCCAACATCAATAATTCATTTTTTTCACCTCATCTTATGATAAATACCCATATAATTCATCCCTGGAGCAACCACTTGGGTTAGCACCTAGAACAAATTTTCACATAATCTCATCACCATGTAATACCTCAGCCGAGGGTGGTCCTCCAAGGAACCATCCTAAATGATATATACACTCTGTAAACACCATTTGTTGTTCCAGGAATAAATATTCCTCCTATATTAATGAATATGTAGCCCAGATTGATCAACCATGTGGTTGGGAAGGATCCCACCTGTTTGGGATTTGGATTTCCTATATGGTTGGCTATGAAAGGAAGGATGTTTTTGTTAACTCATATATAATTTATATATTTTATGGTTACCATGTATTAAAATTCTAGCAATTTCAAATTCATTCTATTCATCCTTGAATTAATTACTTTTTGCATGGAATTAAAATATTCTCCAAAATAATCTTCCTGAAAATAAATATTTTCTTGGTCATTATCCTTTTTATATATAGTGAATAATGTTTCACTAATATGACAAACATCATTTTTAATAGACATTATAAACCACTTCACCAATCATCGTACATAAAATCAATTTCATCCAAACCAAAAATATAAAACATTCGATATTCATTATTTATATCTCCTATTGAATATAATTCTTGGGATATAATTTTGGTATTTGAGAATTTAATCTATTCCAATACGTATTTATATCATGATATTCTTAACTTAATAACTCATTCATATTAAATAAATCATGAACATAATATATTATAATCACAAACAAGGAGAGACTCTAGAAACCATTTGACTATATTTATAAAATTAATAGTTTCCAGATACTAAAAAAAATTCAATGAAATCCAAAAAATAAAACCACATATTCACCCCCCACTCAATAGGCAATCCTTCATGGGTTGTAACAATAGGAAAATTTATTTATTTTATAAAATTATTTATATGTCACCATTATATAATTGAGATGGTGAAATTATAAATTTGAATACTTTTTTATAAGCAAAGTTATATATATTTATGATATTTTTTATGAACTAATATTCTTTCTGTAATTATGAATTTTTTTCCACCAAAAATTTACAACAACATATTATATTTTTTAAAAATATCATATTTTATTATATTATAACATAATTGCTAACTAAATAATTTATATTATATTTATTAATTGATTATAGTAATAAATTTATTTTTTTATTTTATTCATAAAATTTATTTTAATATAAATAATGATATTTCAAGGTTTATATTATTATGTTTCTTTCGAAATATTACATTACACAACTACAGGACACATATATCCTTATGAAAACAATTAACTAAAAATTATAAATTAACATGTATCATTATATTTCCTTATATATCATGATTATGGAATGATTAGTATTTTCATCTTAATAGAAATTGATATTTTATATTGGTTATTAATTGTTGAATAATCCCCTATGTAATTCATGATTATCCTCATTCACAATATTGTTATATGTTTTTTATAACTAGTTTTTGAATTTATAATGAATATAATATTCTATTATCATTTATAAAAATATGATTAAATAAATGATCTTGATTTTGGTAATATATAATGTAAAAACTTTTACTATATCATATTCCAATTTTGATAATTGTTTCCACTACTATGACATCATAATCAACCTGATCGAGTCTAACAAACAAATCAAGTTACCCCATAACCTCATCAAATAACGATATCGTTTCCTTATTATTATATATATTAAAAAAATAAAATTAGTAATTCTATGGAAAACCACATTGTGATTTATTTCTGGATGTATCAATATTGGGGTGAATGTGACTATCATTTTGGTTTTGTGCCTAACCATTCAAGAATTATGTGTTATTGTGTGAATTCTAGACCTTCTATATAAAGTTAAATACTATATTATATTTAATCATAATTTTATGATCTATTATTAATATTTAATTAAAAAAATTGCAAATATTGTAATGATCTATATTTATATATTTTTTTAATTCCACAAGTTAAAAAATATGAAATGATTTAAAAAATTTATAATACATAATCCAAAATTTGATATATAATTTTTTTTATTTCATAATATTTTGTAGATAAATAGATGTTGTTTATTATGGTTTATTTTTTTCATCCGAATAAAATACAGATACATTATTGTACACCTCAAATCTAATGAAAACATTCTAACTCTTCATCATTTTCTTTAAAAAAATTCTTATGAAGCCTTGTGATGAAATATTATTTACCATGTGATGGGACTGTTAATAAACCCATCAATATAATTTGAGGTAGGATTTATTTATCCATTCTTCAAAAAAATTACTTATATCTATTCAAAAATATTATAGATGACAAAATATTAATATAGTCATACTTATTAATTATTATTAATATTCGCTAATTTTTTTTATAGAACCTATTTGAAAATTAAAATATCTTATGTTTTTTCAACTGTACCTTTACAACCCTTATCCCAAAAAATTACCCATAGGTATACTATAATACCCATAAATATTAATTTAATGGACATTCTGATGCATATTTAATAATATAATTTTTTTACTCAAAATTAATTTTAAAAAAATATTCATTGTTTACAAATTCATGTAATCTATGATATTTTTTTCATTGAAATTTAATTTTTTTATAAATGCTTTGAAATAAAATCATTATTTATAAGAAATGAGTGTGTAATTACTTTAAGATAATAGGGCCTCATTAATTTGAAATTTCTGAATATTATCATACTAGAGAAAAAAATTGGTCAATAAATTCCAATTACTTGTATAAGAAAATCATTGTACAACTAGGTGAAAATAAATAATGCCTATAGAAGTAAGACATTACTAGTCATAAAATGAAATGTAATTCTTAATGAAAATGGTCTTGAATTTCAAATTTCAAGCATTTTTACATAAAAAATAAATATATAATGATTTATATGTAAAAATGATATGGTTTTTATTTTTATAAAAAATTTTAATAAAATTCCATAAAATATTCAATATAATGTACTGTGTATTTAATCAAGAAAATATATTTAATGATTGTTCGACCAAGGATTGGGGTATATTGATATTTTGTATTAATTTATAATGTTCTATTATTATAAAATATTGAAAAATATAAAAATGTTTATAATTTTATATGAATTGATCCGGATGATGGAAGTAAATATTTATATTTATGTCATTATTTAGAGAATAATTTTTACTATGAAATGATTTTTAATTAATTTTAACAAATAATTGAATGAAATTAGATGTTTTATATTTATTTTATTTGTTAAATAAATATAAAATATACAATTGTTAAATTATTATAATAATTTTCATAACATATAAAAAAATTTAAAATATGTAGAATTTCAAATTAAATTCCTTGTAAATTACAAATGTTAAATAGTTGATATTAGATATATATATATATATTATTCATTAATATTTATTTTTTTCTTTTTCATATATAATTTTTAATTAGAAATTTTTTATAATTTCTTAATTTTGTAATGTTAACAAATATTTATGCCAAGATTTAATTTTCATGATATTAATTAACTTTTTATATTTCATGAATATTATATTCTTGTAAATATATTTTTTATAAATTGATTAAAAATAAATTACTTTAAAATGATAAATTAAAAACAAATAAAAAACTACCATAAAATAACACTATTTCAGGATAAATATGATATTTTATTTAGTTACACTCAACCATGACATTAACTTCCTATATAGTATGCCTCTAAATCGGTGCTCCAAGCCCACTCTCCCCATTGTATCAAGTGGGCCTATGTATATTCCAAAGGATTTTGATGAGTAACAAGGGACTTATGTGAGTTTTTGGAGGGACATTTCCATTATGAAATTGAAAAAAAATACTAGTTTTCAATTAGATATGTAAATAAAAATAGTGTTTAAGTAGTAAATAAATTGAAATACAAGCCTGGTGTAATGGAAAAATTAATTATAAAGATACCCTACAATCCACTTCATAGATACAAAAATAGAAACTCACTAGTATAGCTATACCAGAAACAATATTTAATGTATCCAAAATAAATTTCATTGATCTACAAATGATCATGATCCAGACCACGAAAACAATATTTAAGACACTAATAAGGTTCTCCATTCTGATTATAATCCACACGATTTTCTCCACATTATCATGCACCACTAGGAATTATACATATCCCTCATTTATCTATGATCAATCTATAAATTAGTCATGTGGTTTGGGGAGACACCTCAATAGAAATATGTGGGCGAGAAATTATATTACTAGGCCAAACCTATGATGAATTAATAAAAAAATTATCATAAGTTTTCCATCATTTATTATTCTCATCAAAGACGCGATATAACTGGAAATGACAAAAAAAAATGTTTAACCACTGTCTTTCCATTATTTCATGTCCTGAATAAATGTTATATTAATCCATTATTTACATATATATCCACATAAATATATATAAATATATAAAAATGATTATATTTGAGTAAGGGGAAAATAAAAAATCAATAGTAGTGGGTCTGTAGGTCCATAATATTGATATATTTGACATCAAGTGAAAAGACCAATATGATAGATAATATACAACTAAATATTTTTATAATTAAGTGAAGCCTTAGTTCCATAATCTGTATGGACAATAAAATATTTTTCATGTTACAAAAATGTCTCTTTGAAAGCTACTCTACATAAGTTGAATTCATGTCATATCCCTTAGATCACTCATACTCACCTCAAACCTCTATTATAGTGGAGAAAAGATAATATATCAACATGATGAAAATTATATTGGATATATGAAATGTCTCAACCAAGTATCTACATAAATGTCCCCTCGATCTGGTAGGACACACGTCAACAAGTATGCCAAAACAATATTTAATGTGTTCTAACAAGTTGTGAGGGTTTATGGTGGTACAATGGGGAGACAATACCCACATATTGGAGTTGAAAAACATATAGACAAAATAATCAAAAGTAGCGAAACTGAGAAATAATACATTACTAAGTTCACAATAGCAACATATGACCATAAAAACATAATGAAATATGAAAAATACATAAATTGGTAATTCTTAAAATCCAAAGGATCAGTGATATATAAATTGTAACATGGAATGATAATATAAACAATTTCATACATTGGATAGATAGTAATGGTATTTAGTACATACAAAATAAAAATTGAAATATGCCAAAAGATATATCCACTATCATAAAGACCATATGCTCAGTCCTCCTCTCCCATTATATATGGTATAAGTAAATCAGACAAAGAATCCATGTAGGGTTACTCTCCCTTATCTATACCTACAGTCATGGTGTCAACACGTGTACCATAGGGTGACTGAGTATGGTGTGAGATAAACTTTCTAGGCCTCCACCAACATTTTATATAATAATCTTTCTAGTGTTTATAGAAAAGAAATGTTCACGTGTAATGAATAATAAAAAACCTACAAAGATAAATTCAAGTTACCTCAAGTTCAATAAGTACACATGGTAGCCTCTTCCATCTTCAACATAGACATGAATTGATCTTATCAGTTTACCAAATATATATATTGTAATCATTTATATATATATATATATAACATGTATACATGAATATACAATCTATATGTATAAACATATATAGGCATATACTTTGAGACAAGGTTCTATAAGGAAATGCTGAAATCTTCAGTCATTAATAATTACTCGAATGAGAAAATTTTTCTCGACAAGGGTCAAATCCATGATTATCAATACAGTTTAAGATGTTATTCTAATCACTCAAGATTCTGGGGTGATTCGTTATGAAAAAAATCCGATGCTAGGGAATATATACAATACATACCATTATCCTTATAATAATTAAGTGTGTGATATGTCATTCCTACCACTCTATGTATGGTTTCATAAAACACCCTACTCAGTAGAACCCTTAAAGCTTGTTAACTTACCAGTTTTATTTTTTAATAATATTGATCATTATGGTTTATTTATATAAATTTATAATCAGTAAAAAATTTTAACAATTTCAACATTCATATAATTCATTTTTATAGATATATAAGACAATTTTTTTCCTTTACTCCAACTTTAAATCAATTAAATTGTGTCTTTTACTAAATTAATCAAGGTAATTAAATTATAGGGTTGTGAAAAAATATAGTATGTTCTATGTTCATTTAAAATATATATTATAAATAGGATTATAAATTTATAATACCCTAAAGGGTAAATTTCAATGAGTTATACATCCTCTAGGCATTCTATTTTATTTAGAGGAGTTTGTAACCAATGAATAAATATAAAATGAGGATTAACAGAATTTAATATAATGTGACAAAATTTCCAACATGAATCACATTAAAAGATACTATAAAACACTAAATATTTAAGGAAAAAATGATAAAAATCAAAAATTAAGTATATATATGAAAACTACAATGGTATGATCCATTTATTCGAAGAGAAATTGATGAAATCAAAATAATGTTCCCCTACACATAAAATAGTACATATGAGATCACAAAAAAATAGATAATGATATTTGTATATTAATGACATATAAACCCATAAGAAGAGGTAACCTGCCGAGTTGGATTCAATATGATTAGATGATAATAAACTAGAGACCATACATTATAGGTATCGACAATACTAACAAAGGATGAATGAAAGTACATAAGGTTAAAAAATTATTTTTTTGTCGACTAGATAGAAATAAAAGTTAATGGTATGAATATAAGATCATTTATGGTGAAAAAAAAAGAAAACAGCCCACAAATGAGGGGTCTTGTGGGTTTTACACAAGGTTGTCCAAATCATGTGCCAACAGTTCATCATCCACTACACAAGAACCCTAGTTTCATGAGCAAGGTTCACAGTTAGACAAACCATGTTTAATTAATATAAAGTTACTTTTCTTCAAAACATACATATTCTTGAATCCTTGTTCACCCAGTTGCAAACAATTCCTACATCCTCTTTCAAAGAATATGTACCCCAGATGATTGAGTCTCACTGTGTGAACTAAGTGTTCCCAAACAATTTGACTTAGTCAGCTCCGAAAACCATCAAGAGTTTGGGATCCGAACTATCCCAATATTCTATTAATATATCCTCTTGAACATAGGTAATTTTTACCTTCATAATAAAAGAAATTAAAACTAAAAAAAATATACTTACATTCCTGAAATATTTCTTTGTTACAACCGCCCCTCATTAATGAAACTTATGCTCGAGTAGGACTTCTATGGGTAAGGCATGATCAATTGAAAAAATATCCAAAAAAATATTTTTTTATGTTGGTTTTATAATACCTAGACTAATCATGTAATTAGTTGTGTTTCCATTACATCCATACTAAATTAAATAACCTTCCACTGTGTGTATTCATGATCGTGTCCAAGATACAAACTAGGTACTTCTCAAAACAATAATCCACATCTAACTCAACAACCTGAAGCTGTAAAAAGTTATCTAATTCTAAATAATACCATTAGCACTGAGACACATGATGAACTTCTTGTTTATAATGAAATCATGGATAATGTTTTATCTAGTATTCCAATGGTCTAAGACTCTTCAAAAACATAACAGGTCTAATTAATGAAGGCGAATACTTAACCTAACACCAAATTCATCGATATCCCAACATAGGTGAAATATGAAATATGAAATTATACACTACCTACACTAAAAATTTCAGTGAAATCGATTGGAATATGATTTTTAGCTTGACTGTGGTATCGACATGTTATATTTCGATTAACTAAACATGCACTGATGTTTCCTAAATGATACACGGTTGATTAAATGATAACACTCCCACATCTAACCAACATATAGGTGATCAGTATTAACTACTATATACTGCGTCATAAAAATCTATAATGACGGTATCCTGACATTTATTTTTTTATGTGAACTCAACAAGGGGTATTTAATTCTCTCAACATCCTACAAATCATGAAAACAACCATGAACATGTCATATAACAACTAAATCATACTCCTTGTATGTATATTAATAAAAGGGTGATATTCCATGGTCAAAATAATGTAACACCCCGAGCTTCCACGATACGCTTCTCATTCAATAATACAATAGCTTGCATTGTACGCAACTTCGAGTTCTAAAACATCGCGACAAATCAAACTAGCCGTTATGAATAGTAATAACCACTTTTTAAAATTATAGAAATTTTATATTTCAAAATGGACTTCATTTTTGTATTCGTAATATCGAAATTAGCCTATGTTGAATTTTTGGTATTTTTCTGAGAACTTCTAATTTTTTATGAATAGTGAAAAATACTTAAAACAACTTTTTTAATCAAAATAAATTATAGTGATAAGTTATAATATTGAGTGGATTTAATGTATAATTAGAATATATTTTTACCATTTTATCCAATGGTGGTCATTAGAATTAATTTAACATTGAATTTGGACATAAACAATTGCCAATCTTTTGATATAAATTGTTTCTTGAAAACACGCTATTTGTCGTAACAGCGGGAATTAATTATAAAATTAATTAATGCAACTTATATGTTTGGAATTTTGTAAAATAGACATCATTTTTGAATTCGGAATATCAATTATAGCTTAGGGTGAAATTTTGGCATTGTTCTGAAAAACTTCAATTTTTGATGAATAGTGAAACCACTAAGTGGTAGTTAAATAACTGATTTTTCGTTTAAATGAAATATTACCACTTCTGTGATTTGATTTTCAAAAATCCGACATACATGGTTGTCATTAAGAAGTAAAATGTGGTTCAATGGGATAAAAATAATTTTTTGGTGAATAGTAACTTATTAAGTTTTAATCGCGATTAGTGGTAATTAGTGTAGTTTAAGGTATAAATAATACATTAATAATATGAAATGACCTAGACACATGTCCCAACCTCATTGGTTGAGTCATGGCCGACCAAGACAAGCCATGGCCTAACTTGGGGACCCCATGGATCCACTTTTGTTGGGAAATAACATAAATTACTTTTTATTTAATGTTAAAGTGAAAATGACACTAACATAAATTGTTCTACTAAAACAATTTTTAATTGGGGTTATACAAGTCCAAATTTTGATTATAAATAGTCATTGGAAAGCTAAAAAGATTTCCTACATCATTGTATTTGTTTTATAATTTTTAGACATTAAATAAATTAAAGTATTTATGACATAATAATGATGCAGCGATGACATCATTATTTGACGATTTAAATAAAATGAGAAGATAATGCAAAATCCGAGGCTTACACTTGTCCAAAGCCTATTGGATGAAGATATTTCGAACCCTTATCACCTTAGCCTCGAATTATATAGATGTGGGACCTTTAGAATCCGAAAAGCATTTTGAAATAATGTAACATTTCATTACTTTCCAAAAGTGCCCCTCCTCTCCACTTATAAAAGGCCCCCACCTCTCCCACCTTATTCACACCATCAAGCCATTTGGCTCGGCCAACCTCTGCCCAAATACTCTCCCAACATTCCTTCCTTACTCCTAGAAACCTCACATTGGGCAGAACTCTTCCCAAGGAAGCCTTTAGCTCAAATCAAAAAGAGTTACCCGATTTTGAGGTAATGTCTTTTCTAATGTTGTTTTGTTTTATTTTTCTTCTCCAACCCCCTAAACTCTTTTTATTCATTTCTTTTGTAACAACACCAGTATCCTCAATATACTAGGATGTTGTTATAAGAAGGATTCGAGCTACACTTACACACACCTACATCTAATGGTTAAAGAACATATGGTTTCTGTGGATGGCGAATTTCTGCCTCACGAAACGATGATTGTTCAACACTCATATAACACCTCCAAAGGTGGCCATTAAGATGTCACTATTTTTATATATGATATATAATATGTTTTTGTTTTACTTATGCTTCTTTATTTCTCATTTATGGCATACTTTATGATTTCCATTATGGGTAAAACGCGATAATTTCATTTTAGGAAGTGCGGACTACCGCCCCCTCAAAGTGATTTGAATCGTTAATGCCATGTGTGGGATGTATAAAGGATGGAGTAAATGGTATTATACACTATATTATACTGGAATTATATTAATACATTTATATCATTATGATTTCATTCCAGAAAATATGAAATAGAAATGGAAGTAGCGTTCATGCGTACGTACGGCTTACCGTCTCCATGAACGGTGCATTTCATTTCTTACCTCTAAATGTGATGTAATATTATAAATGAATGTATGTACAGGATATATATGACATATATGATATCTACATCATGAATACCATTCTGGATATAATGAACCTTTGACCAAATTAACAACATGTAAGTGTAAGAAGCCTATTTTTGACTTAAGAACCAAATACCGACAAAATGAACATTATTAACTTAAATAATTACATAATGTTCATATCATTGTAATAAGTGATATAATAAGGATAATGAAGTTGAAAATGGTTCTTAATAAGGTATATATTAACTCTAGTTTATTATTCAGGAGGTTAAAGAACGGTTGAGTCAAGTCAGACACGAGGTAAGGGAACTTCTTAACCCAACTTCCATTCTTTGGGTTAATCTCCTACTTTCAAATTATGTCATGATATTGTTATGTATTATATTGTATTTGTACTTTCTTTATGTGTACTTATAGTTAATACACATAATAGATATATTTTATTTATAAATGATCTTTGTAAGGGAATTTCTTAACCCAACTTCAATTCTTTGGGTTAATCTCCTACTTTCAAATTATGTCATGATATTATTATGTCCTATTTTGTATTTTTACTTTCTTTATGTGTACCTATAGTGAATACACATAATAGATCTATTTTATTTTAAAAATGATCTTTTTAAGGACTTTGTCTCAATCTCCTTTCATTGAGGCATATTTGGCTTTATACACAACTTTCTTTTATACGGTGTATAAACCCCTTTGACTTTCATGTTTATTCAAAAGGAATTTTTTTTATACGAAGCATTTTACTAAACGAAAAAAAGGGAATGTTTTTCTTTCCGTACTTATGCGGCGACAACGACTACTCCGCCGTCGTGACCGTTATTTGAGTTTCGGCTTCCTCTATAAGCCATCTTTTTTTTAATGAAAAATAAATACAAAGTTTTAACTTTCTTTTATTTTGGTATTGAAAATGGTTTTGAAAGAATTTTTATTATATCAATGTGCTGTATTGATATCTTGTGATTGAAATGTGGAAATGTTATTTTTTCTTTATGCATGTTTTATGTGATACAATTATGTTATGGTTTATGATATGTTTAAACCTATTCATATGAGGAATGCATTGGACTTAATAAGTGACGGGTGGAGCCCGCTATAGCTCCTCGATGCATCGGTAGGTCTCATGAGACAACTAGACGTGGAATTGGCCGAGGCCCTTTCCCAATTTGATTTATGGTTTTGGCCGAGGCCTTAATCATTTTAGACGTCTTGGCCGAGGCCTTGACAAAATGTTTCAGAATGTCCGGCATTATACATTACCTCATTATGAAAGTGGTTATTGATATTACATGTGATTATTCGACCAGTAGAATATCCATGTGAAGAAGTAAATGGCATTATCTCATTTTACTATTGCCATATTATGTTGAAGTTCATGTTTAAGAGGCTTTTGTTTTAGTTATACATTGCCTTAAATGTTAATGTTTATTTATGAAAGCTTCCGCATTATTGTTATCCTTACTGAGCATTTGAGCTCACCCCTTTCAATGTTTAAAAATTTTCCAGGTTGTGAAGAAGTATTTTATGACTGACTTGCAAGAATAATCAGTGACGATATGAGTGTGGACTATGAAGACCATGTTTTTTTGTAGTTTGTTTAATTTTGATGTAATGAAAGACTTATGAATGTATCTAGTGTTTCCAAGGCTACTAAACTAATCGGTCTTTCGAGACTTGATCTTTTGGGATCATGCCAATGTTACGAAGTAATGCACCGGCTCTGGGTAGCTGGGGTCGGGGCGTTACAGTTGGTATCAGAGGCAGTTTAGTACTAACCTTGGAAGCTAGATTTAGATAAACTCTGATTAGATCACATAGCCCAAAGATAGACTTTGAGGATTAGTATAGAATAACTTCCTATAATTTTGGTATTATAGAGATGTTATGAGTTTCCCGAGCAATACATCCCTGTCTGGATACGAGCAGGTAGAGGCGGCTCTGGCACAGATGTACCTAGGGGTAAAACCCGAAAACACCGCTTTGAGCTAGACTCGAACGGGAACTGGTGCACGACAACGGGCCTTGCTGCACTCTTGGTTACGACACTCCCGGGGGATATGCTTAGGATAATTCTCATTTTATTTACAAACCACTATGAAGGGTTATGAGTATATACTTTCTCAAAGAAAACATTTCTTTTTATGATTATGGATTATATCCATAAATAGTTCAATTTAAGTTAAGTGTTTTATAAGTATGTGATTATGTATTTTGATTCATAAACTAATCTAGTTTATGCCATTGTTTAGAAATGGCGCCTAGTAGAAGGAATGGAAACTGTATCAATGCACGAACTCCGTGTAGGGATTGCCCTCCTGCTCAAGATAATTATTGTGGACCTGAAGATACAACTGGTGCTGATCAACTTATTACCATACTGGGACAACTCACGCAGGTTATGAATAACAACCTTACTCGTATGGAGCACCCTGATCCGCAACATGGAGGATCAATGCTAGACCGTTTCATGAGGCAACAACCGCCAACCTTCAATGGGAGTACAAATCCTACAGTAGCTGAGCAATGGATAAATTCCTTAGAGAAAATATTCCATGCCTTGGGGAGTAGTGAAAGGGAGAAGGTTGTCATGGCAGTTTACCGCCTCACTGGAGATGCCGATCAATGGTGGTCACTAATTCAAAACACAAAGGAAGATGATGAATTAACAAACATGGAATGGCAGGAGTTCAAAGAACTGTTCTTAGAAAAATACTTACCTCGAGACCATCGAGCGGATATGGAAAGGCAATTTTTGAGTCTGAGACAAAAGGAGGATGAGAATGTCGCAAAGTATGAGGCTAACTTTACAAGGTTAGCGAGGCATGCTGCAGATTATATACGTAACCCAAGAAGTAAGATTGATCGTTTCTTTGATGGGTTAAAACCATTTCTCCGTCGAGCTCTAGTGTCACAATCTTTCTCAACATACGAAGATATAGTCTCATGTGCTATCAAGACAGAAAAGGAATTCTCTAAGTCTTATGACAACAAAGTAAAGCAAGAGAAGAAGAGAACGGTGGAACAAGAGACAGATAAAGGGAAAAAGGGAAAGAAGGATTTTCCATTATGTGATAATTGTGGGAAGAATCACCCTGGTACTTGCCTAAAAGGAATGGGAGTCTGTTATAAATGTGGAGAAAAAGGTCACCAGGCACGTGATTGCAAGGGAAAGAAAGAGGCTGTCAAAGTTGAATGCTACAATTGTAGAGAAATGGGTCATTATGCAAATGAATGTCCTAAGCGTCAAGGAAACTTACCTCAGAAAAGGACAAGGGATCAAGGACAATCTTATGCTATTACTACAGTGGAAGCAGAATAACTAATGTATTGGTGCTTTTGGACTCAAGGATTATATTCTGGTTATAAGAATAATGTAATATATATATATGGATTGTACTGCATTACTTTTTGATTTCAGTAAGGTTTTAATATGATTAAGGTAATCATATTTTTGGTATGTGACAATAAGAGAAACATTTCTTTGTTTGGGGAATCTGATAAATTGATTTTGGAATTAAGAGACCTTTTAGAGAAAGTCTGGTCAGAGGTATTTTGGATAACTATAAAGGTTGGAGTGGATTAAGTTGATCTTTGGATAGTATGGTTTAAGGTTAAAAAATTTATGAAGATTATTTTTGGAATATTATAACACTATAGTTTTAGGAAAAGGACAACCTGTAGGGTGGGGCATAAACCGTCGCGTCGGACAAAGCTGTAGGAATCGAACCCACAATCAAAGTGCGACAAGCCTTTATTTCCTACCACTAGCCTACAGGAAGTCCCTGGTTATTACAAAATAATTTTACTAATCTAAATGGTATGTTTTAACATTTTGAACCTTATACAATTAGGATAAGTATGATATTTTTGAGTTCTATTATCTTTTTGAGTGAAAGATGAGTTGAAGGTTGAAACTCTAATTGTCAAGCATAAATATATATATACCTATCTCTTATTCAATGAATAAATTAATTCTTAAACTTTAGTAAAGGGATATTAAAACAAAAAATGTGTTATCCTAATACCTTATGTCTTGTTGAACTGATGATATTTTAAATCAATATAGATTGAAGGCTTTGAGGCCCTCAATTTGACAGTTGATTGTTATTGATGACCTCAATCACTCCCTACAAATATTTACGTTTTTCCTCCAATTATATGTCTCTAATTGCCACCAATGTTCTCCTTATCGAGATTATAATTTGGTGGTGACTTTCTTATTTCCATTTACCTCTTATTAAGGCTAAATTTTATTAATCTTATTTCCGATGTGGGTTTCCACAAAGGTATTTTCCCTTTTCAACCTTTTATTTTCCAAGAAAAATTTCAAATTGCGAGGACGCAATTTATTGAAGGAGGGGAGAATGTAACACCCCGAGCTTCCACGATACGCTTCTCATTCAATAATACAATAGCTTGCATTGTACGCAACTTCGAGTTCTAAAACATCGCGACAAATCAAACTAGCCGTTATGAATAGTAATAACCACTTTTTAAAATTATAGAAATTTTATATTTCAAAATGGACTTCATTTTTGTATTCGTAATATCGAAATTAGCCTATGTTGAATTTTTGGTATTTTTCTGAGAACTTCTAATTTTTTATGAATAGTGAAAAATACTTAAAACAACTTTTTTAATCAAAATAAATTATAGTGATAAGTTATACTATTGAGTGGATTTAATGTATAATTAGAATATATTTTTACCATTTTATCCAATGGTGGTCATTAGAATTAATTTAACATTGAATTTGGACATAAACAATTGCCAATCTTTTGATATAAATTGTTTCTTGAAAACACGCTATTTGTCGTAACAGCGGGAATTAATTATAAAATTAATTAATGCAACTTATATGTTTGGAATTTTGTAAAATAGACATCATTTTTGAATTCGGAATATCAATTATAGCTTAGGGTGAAATTTTGGCATTGTTCTGAAAAACTTCAATTTTTGATGAATAGTGAAACCACTAAGTGGTAGTTAAATAACTGATTTTTCGTTTAAATGAAATATTACCACTTCTGTGATTTGATTTTCAAAAATCCGACATACATGGTTGTCATTAAGAAGTAAAATGTGGTTCAATGGGATAAAAATAATTTTTTGGTGAATAGTAACTTATTAAGTTTTAATCGCGATTAGTGGTAATTAGTGTAGTTTAAGGTATAAATAATACATTAATAATATGAAATGACCTAGACACATGTCCCAACCTCATTGGTTGAGTCATGGCCGACCAAGACAAGCCATGGCCTAACTTGGGGACCCCATGGATCCACTTTTGTTGGGAAATAACATAAATTACTTTTTATTTAATGTTAAAGTGAAAATGACACTAACATAAATTGTTCTACTAAAACAATTTTTAATTGGGGTTATACAAGTCCAAATTTTGATTATAAATAGTCATTGGAAAGCTAAAAAGATTTCCTACATCATAGTATTTGTTTTATAATTTTTAGACATTAAATAAATTAAAGTATTTATGACATAATAATGATGCAGCGATGACATCATTATTTGACGATTTAAATAAAATGAGAAGATAATGCAAAATCCGAGGCTTACACTTGTCCAAAGCCTATTGGATGAAGATATTTCGAAACCTTATCACCTTAGCCTCGAATTATATAGATGTGGGACCTTTAGAATCCGAAAAGCATTTTGAAATAATGTAACATTTCATTACTTTCCAAAAGTGCCCCTCCTCTCCACTTATAAAAGGCCCCCACCTCTCCCACCTTATTCACACCATCAAGCCATTTGGCTCGGCCAACCTCTGCCCAAATACTCTCCCAACATTCCTTCCTTACTCCTAGAAACCTCACTTTGGGCAGAACTCTTCCCAAGGAAGCCTTTAGCTCAAATCAAAAAGAGTTACCCGATTTTGAGGTAATGTCTTTTCTAATGTTGTTTTGTTTTATTTTTCTTCTCCAACCCCCTAAACTCTTTTTATTCATTTCTTTTGTAACAACACCAGTATCCTAAATATACTAGGATGTTGTTATAAGAAGGATTCGAGCTACACTTACACACACCTACATCTAATGGTTAAAGAACATATGGTTTCTGTGGATGGCGAATTTCTGCCTCACGAAACGATGATTGTTCAACACTCATATAACACCTCCAAAGGTGGCCATTAAGATGTCACTATTTTTATATATGATATATAATATGTTTTTGTTTTACTTATGCTTCTGTATTTCTCATTTATGGCATACTTTATGATTTCCATTATGGGTAAAACGCGATAATTTCATTTTAGGAAGTGCGGACTACCGCCCCCTCAAAGTGATTTGAATCGTTAATGCCATGTGTGGGATGTATAAAGGATGGAGTAAATTGTATTATACACTATATTATACTGGAATTATATTATACATTTATATCATTATGATTTCATTCCAGAAAATATGAAATAGAAATGGAAGTAGCGTTCATGCGTACGTACGGCTTACCGTCTCCATGAACGGTGCATTTCATTTCTTACCTCTAAATGTGATGTAATATTATAAATGAATGTATGTACAGGATATATATGACATATATGATATCTACATCATGAATACCATTCTGGATATAATGAACCTTTGACCAAATTAACAACATGTAAGTGTAAGAAGCCTATTTTTGACTTAAGAACCAAATACCGACAAAATGAACATTATTAACTTAAATAATTACATAATGTTCATATCATTGTAATAAGTGATATAATAAGGATAATGAAGTTGAAAATGGTTCTTAATAAGGTATATATTAACTCTAGTTTATTATTCAGGAGGTTAAAGAACGGTTGAGTCAAGTCAGACACGAGGTAAGGGAACTTCTTAACCCAACTTCCATTCTTTGGGTTAATCTCCTACTTTCAAATTATGTCATGATATTGTTATGTATTATATTGTATTTGTACTTTCTTTATGTGTACTTATAGTTAATACACATAATAGATATATTTTATTTATAAATGATCTTTGTAAGGGAATTTCTTAACCCAACTTCAATTCTTTGGGTTAATCTCCTACTTTCAAATTATGTCATGATATTATTATGTCCTATTTTGTATTTTTACTTTCTTTATGTGTACCTATAGTGAATACACATAATAGATCTATTTTATTTTAAAAATGATCTTTTTAAGGACTTTGTCTCAATCTCCTTTCATTGAGGCATATTTGGCTTTATACACAACTTTCTTTTATACGGTGTATAAACCCCTTTGACTTTCATGTTTATTCAAAAGGATTTTTTTTATACGAAGCATTTTACTAAACGACAAAAAGGGAATGTTTTTCTTTCCGTACTTATGCGGCGACAACGACTACTCCGCCGTCGTGACCGTTATTTGAGTTTCGGCTTCCTCTATAAGCCATCTTTTTTTTAATGAAAAATAAATACAAAGTTTTAACTTTCTTTTATTTTGGTATTGAAAATGGTTTTGAAAGAATTTTTATTATATCAATGTGCTGTATTGATATCTTGTGATTGAAATGTGGAAATGTTATGTTTCCTTTATGCATGTTTTATGTGATACAATTATGTTATGGTTTATGATATGTTTAAACCTATTCATATGAGGAATGCATTGGACTTAATAAGTGACGGGTGGAGCCCGCTATAGCTCCTCGATGCATCGGTAGGTCTCATGAGACAACTAGACGTGGAATTGGCCGAGGCCCTTTCCCAATTTGATTTATGGTTTTGGCCGAGGCCTTAATCATTTTAGACGTCTTGGCCGAGGCCTTGACAAAATGTTTCAGAATGTCCGGCATTATACATTCCCTCATTATGAAAGTGGTTATTGATATTACATGTGATTATTCGACCAGTAGAATATCCATGTGAAGAAGTAAATGGCATTATCTCATTTTACTTTTGCCATATTATGTTGAAGTTCATGTTTAAGAGGCTTTTGTTTTAGTTATACATTGCCTTAAATGTTAATGTTTATTTATGAAAGCTTCCGCATTATTGTTATCCTTACTGAGCATTTGAGCTCACCCCTTTCAATGTTTAAAAATTTTCCAGGTTGTGAAGAAGTATTTTATGACTGACTTGCAAGAATAATCAGTGAAGATATGAGTGTGGACTATGAAGACCATGTTTTTTTGTAGTTTGTTTAATTTTGATGTAATGAAAGACTTATGAATGTATCTAGTGTTTCCAAGGCTACTAAACTAATCGGTCTTTCGAGACTTGATCTTTTGGGATCATGCCAATGTTACGAAGTAATGCACCGGCTCTGGGTAGCTGGGGTCGGGGCGTTACAAATAACATGTTTTTCCAGCAAATTATTAAAACCCTACTAGAATATAGATGTTTATTACAAATCCCTATCATAAATGAATGATCATAGTGATCAATGAACTATAAAACCTCCCTGGAATATAGCCTACCCATATTGTCTACTGAGAATGTCTCATGAATAAGTAATATGAGTGTCACCTTTCTATACCAATCAACGACTACATAAATTATGTAATTTCCATGACATGATTTGGAAAAAATATTCAAAAAAGACTATGAAGACATTTTCCCATTTCCACTTGGGAATACAAAATTTCTGAAAGAGTTCTGCATATCGTTTATGTTCCACTGTCTCCTCCTAACATGTGGATCACAAAGTGATAACATCAGTTTTCAATTGTTTAATATGAGGCCAATAATACCTGAAACGTATGTATCAATACATTTATTTGACATCAGGATGTACTTCCCAAGATATAGTAAGATATTCCCACATGATTTCCACTCAGATATTCGCTAGAACCCAGACACTCCAAAGTATATTTATGGATTCATACTCATCCATGGAATAACCAGAAGAATATTCATCATCTAAAAAACTGTCCCTCGTGAATATTTCATTGCAGTATGAATTATTCCTCTCTCTCACCAGTTCTAGCAGTTTTGATATCACAACTAAGGCTGAGAGAAATTATTTCCATGATCCTCTCAAACCATAACGTGACTCAATTAATGTTATTCTATAAACTACCACTCTCCTCTTGAACCGAGAAACACCCGGGTCTATGTCTTTTCACATAGAGAATTAGTTAAAACATTTCCATTCCTAAGAGTATAGGCAAGAAAAAAAACCATGGTAGGTATTGAACCCATCTAAGAATCCTATTATTTAAATCATTATTTGTAATGATCAACAAGAGCATCTTATTTTTAGTTTATACACCAAAATGACACCTAAACAAATAATTCCACCAACAAAATAAACCATGAATAATCAAAGATTTATTTAGGTGGTGCAAGAGGTAATTCCACTCATGAGGCCTCAATTGAGGATACCCCAATTCCATGACTCTCTCATCATTCAAAAAATGTAATTGCATCTTGATACATGATACATCGAAATAAACATTATCGTTCCATCCATTTTTTGATATAATCATGATCAATGTTGATGTCAACAAACATTTCAAATCTTGAAAGGATATTTTGGAAGCATATAGCCATTAAAGTTTCACAAAATTTTTAGTAAGGCCGTTAAAAGGTGTTTCTAGGTTATAGAAATGTTGTATGAACTATTTTAATACATAGATAGCCCCATGAGTATAAAAAAGGAATTTTTAGGTTTCTCTAAGGAAACTACGAATCTTACATTCTATGATTCTACTAATACTTTTAACTCTAAAAATATTTTACCTAATAATTGTAACTTTTTAATATATAGGTTTCATTGGGTTTATTTGCATAAAGATGGTGGACCCTTGGTGTATTAAACATGATCACAATATGTATGGAATGGTTGTTTCGAGTATAAGGGTATACTAAAATTTTTATAACAATGACAATAAAAAATACAAATTGATATGAGTTAATAAAACAAATTTATTGGAACCATAAAAACTATTATCATGTCTGTGAGAAATAATGACATATCCAAGTACTCATAAGCACCCAACATACATATTAATGTTGTATTTTTTATGTATGAATAACTAAATGGGACATATGGATAACCCTACCTCATACTAATCATATAGAATAACATTACTCCTCTGATATAAAAAATGTGGGATTCTATTTTTTTTATTGGATATTAGTTCATTACTATTATTTGTTTCAACAATCAATAATCCACTCAATGTCTTAGTGTACCATCCTACTTCTTGGAGAAAAGAACTGGTGAATAAATGGATATGAACTAGGATGGATTGAAATATAATCATCAATGTCCTCCCACTGATTCTTCATCTCTAGAACATCAATTGGATCCATCATGTTAGGAGGAATAGACATTGGTTCCACGTAAGGAACTAGATCCCGTGTAAAATATAACTATCTCATTTTAGGTAGACATGATTTCTTAGTAGGGAAGATTTTTGTGAAATTATATAACACATGAGGGAAAATATGAGGTCATATTCTATGACTATAAATGAAATGACTAGAAATTTGGGAAGTCGGTCTATCAATCCTTATTACTCCAGACCATGTTGAGATTTTTGGGAAACAAACTTTACCTTATAGATGTGTTTAAAAATCATGTTATACGTTAACATCACTGTCTGGTGACAATAGTAAATATGTTATCAATGTAAAATTTACTTTTCCATTCCCATAATTATATTAAACCATATTATGTAGATTATGAGAAGTTTTTATATGGAGGATATACTTTTATCTCATGGGGAAATCCTTACACTAATGAAAACTCTCTGATCGGATACCCAATATAGTATTATGTTCTATAACGACATATAAGTAGTCTATCTCATGGCCTATACTCTCTATAGTTGATGCAGATATAAAAGAGTGACATGAACCTATGTAAAGTAGATAAGAAATTTGTGTATAATATACTATAAAAATATATCATTCATTATATATTCGGGGGATCTTATCCTCTGGGGTTGGTTTCCCTAAATGGAATACGCATGTATCATGGAATATAATCATTACATGCATATCCTTTGAGGGCCCTATTTTCTGGCACTATATGTCCAAATCCAAAACAATTCTTCCTCAAATACCCCCTCTGTATAAGAAGCACATGTTATTCTAGAATATTTCCAAGTGAGAAACTATTGGTCACTCTCCTAAATGTGGAGTAGGTATATATCCCCTCTCTTGGGAATTTAGTGTAATTTTCATGCAGAAGCACATGATATTGTCCATATTTCTGATGAATCTTCACTCTATTTTTTCTTACATACAACGGGGTTTCATGGGTCCTAGATTTTGACACTACTAAAATGTAATAAATATGTTTATACACATTTTCTAACTGGTACATGCCCCATGGAAACCTAAAAAATGATGAATCTATCCTCTAGAATAACAACATCCAAGTCCTGGTGTCGAACCTCCTTGGATAGCACCATCAGCATCGCACTTATTATAATCATTGATGAAGGCTTTCTTGAAGACCTCATAAATAGTGGGAAACTAAAATACATAATCCTAGGGTTAGATGTTATAAACCACCCCATCCATTAAAATTCGAGAATTCATGATCTCTTCACCCGCTATAGTTTGTGTAAATTAACGCATCATAAAAAGATGAGAAGAATACTCCTTAGAAAACATGGCTTCCTATTTCATGTTCCTCACATCTCAATCCTATTCAACCATCAATTCATATAGAATGAATTAATCATATAATACCCACTAGAATTCACATTAGATCACATCCTGATATTCGTGTACCTATGTATTGAAATTCTAATATTTAATGGAGGAACAACATAATTTATAGGCTGAGATATTTATAATATAGTATGTTCTCTTCTCCAGATTCTAGAGTATAGAAATAATCGAATCCAACCATTACTCTCGTTCATTAGGTCTTCTATCCCAGAAAAGTGGGCTTATAAAACTACAATAATTCACAGGACAACCCATTCATTGTTGGGTAAGGTCGATAGAATCCTTTAATTGGAAAATATCATATGAAGAAAACAACCCAGGAATGAGGTGTATGTGCCCATATCAGGTTTATAAGGTGGTTCCATTGGTGGTTGCACATGAAGAATCGCCGAACACTGAATTCCCAAAAAATTCAGAGCATGGTTGTGACGTCCCTCCTAGAGTAATAATTCACATTTTTGTGGTGGATTGATTTTAAATATTCAAATTCACTACTTATAATTGTAAATAATATTTGAAATATTTTAGATAAAAATTAATACATGTGCATACACTTCCTAGAGAATGTATCACACAAATATTTCTACTCCTAAATCCGGTATAGGTGGTATATAATACCATACCAATACATAATAACCATAAGAGACACCCCCCAAAAAATATAATATAGAGGACATGTATGTGTATAGGGATCCTACAAAAAGAAAATGGTTATGTTATATGAAGTTTCAATTTCATGCCATACAGAAAGACATCATTTACATTACAATTGGAATACTATATAGTTGTGACCACTTTATGTTAAGGGTTTTAATTTTATTTTTTTACTCGATTGTATATATGTGTATATGTATATATGAATAACATGGTTCTATTAGATGAGTCACCATTACCAATTTATAGAAGTCATAATGCATCTAACTTTAATTTAGTAAATAATTTAACTACAACCTAACCTTCACATTCTGTATCCAGATATAACTAGACATATTAAATTGTTTGATTATATGAATCAACTTTAATGATTTATAGATGTAATTTCTTCAGAAAAAACTATTGTAATTCAATTAATCTCATCATCTAACGTCTTGTTAGTTGATGGAACAATATTGTATGAAAAAAATACATTTTATAACTATCAAACTAAGGATTCATCATCAATATAAGTGGGGAAAATCCATTAGATTGGTTTTGGACCATTAATTTATCAAATTATGTTATCCCTATAAGAATTGTATGTACAATTACATACATAATATGAAATACATTAACTATATACAGTAGACAATGCACATATAATGTAGATGTAGCATGGATGAATTCAATGATTATTATAGTTAATGGGTCTACAATGATGTATGAGATGATATATCCAATCCATAGAAATCTAAATAAAAAATATAATTCATAATAGTAATAATATCAATAATACTAATGACATAAAACATGTAATTCACCCATCGGTGAAATAAATACAACTATAATAGGTGAAAATTAAAACAGAAATTCAACATCCCAATTAAATTTAGTATACCCTATAAGTTGCCTAACTACTATTTGGAAAAATATAATTTCAAATTTTCATTACATCGTAATATCATGTATAAAACCAAAATAATATGAGAAATGGTAAATAACTCTCAAACTACATAATAACATAATGAAAAAAGATCCACAAAATTTTTTCACTATTCTAGTGTGTCATGTGGAATCATGCGTGACTCCTGGTACCCTAGAGGTTTCCAACTAGCAGTGAGGGTAGAATTCCGTACTATAGAGAGACTATACCCTCATATCGTAGAATCATTGTCTTAATAATAAGAATTTTTTTTGGTAAAACAAGATATAATATACTACTAATAGAACAATAGAAACAGATATCCATAAACAATTGTAGTGGAATAAAAAAATCAAAGGAGGAGTAATACTCAAAATCCATAGGTTGAGTCATATAAAACTGATGTCATGGAATTATGACATAGAAAATGGTATTTTGGGGTTACATAGTACATGAATATAAAAAATTATATTCAAAGATAAAAATATTCCAAAAGAATAAACCAATAGAATCATGATAATACAATCATCCCTATCCTCGAATGCGCCATGCTATAATTAAACGTGATGAAGAATCTGTTACGAGGTTTTTTCGCTTATCCATACCCATATTAATGTTGTCTACTCGAGTATTAAAGGAAGACTTAGTATGGTATGAGATAAAAGCAGTTGGCCACCTCCTTCTATGTATAGAATAATCTATATAGTATGTATATCAAAGAACTGTCCATGTACTATAAATATTTAACAAAGTTTCAGAAATGAATTCTAGTTGGCTGATGTTTGGGAAGAACATGTGGCATTCTCTACCCACATTGAAATAATATGGAATGATTTTTAATGTTTCACTATATATATGTATTTTACATGCATTCACACTGTATATATACATACATGTAGATGAATATTTATGGTTATTTAGTGCTAGATGGTCTTTGAGAGCAACAAAGACATCCATAACTAGTCGAATCACAACTTCAAGCTCTGAATCACATATTAGAGTGATAGATCTTGTTTTTCACTCATGTTGGGTGGTGATTCATCATGGAAGCCACTCGATATAGGGGAACATGGACCATCATGACAATAATAAAAATAGTAAGAATCATTGTGAGAAGCCATGTCTATCACCCAATGTAAGGGAGTATGAAAAAAATCTATATATATCCCTTAACTATTGATAATATATAAATATCCATGGTCTTATGCTAATAAAAACAAGGGACTAATGCATATAATTTATAATAAATAATCCCAAAATATCTCTGGGTTCCATAATTCATATAATTAATTTCAATTTATATAAATCTCATTGTACAACCATCCCATCTTCTTTAAATCAATATAATTAAGTCACTATAATTTTTTTAAGAATGAAATTCCATCTATAGGTTGATCTAACCACTTAGAAAAATCTTTAGTGATTTAAATATAATATTATAAATATGGTTTCAATTTATTATTCTCAAAGGGTTGTAATTCAATGAGATCTTCAAACATAAATAATTAAATATGGTCCATGGGAGTAGGTAAAAATTTGATAATTTTTTATATATTTTTTAAAAACATTATGGAAACATGTGAAAATGCACGACATGAAGAAAAATTTAAAATACTATAAAAACACCTAAAATTTATGGTATAATTACTATATAACTTACAATAGGGTTATAAATGAACAATCATGTGGTATTAGCCTTTTATTTTAGGAAGAAGAAATGTAATCGGATGAACAAACCTCTTCCATGAAAATAGGATATCTGATCTTGACAACCCAATGGAATAATGAGGGAGAGAACCTAGAGATGGTTAATGAGGGTTACATTCACTAGAATGAAAAAGAATGATTGAGTTTTAATTGAAGATTATTATAGTGAAAAATAGTAAAATCACCCTCAAGTAAGGTGTTTCATTTTTTGGTGGTATAGTTGGACAAACCATGTTCAAATTGGGTGGTTTCCACTACTGAAGAACCCCACTAACACATGTTAGGTGCACAATTTTACTAACCATAAAAAAATCAGGGAAAAATATTCTCTCAATTCCTCGACATCACCCACATGGGCTTATGGACTAACCTACATGGTTGAATTCAAAATATTCTCTCTCTATCAATAGACATGTTCCCTAACTGGTTGAGTCTCATGGTTAGATCTAACTATGTTCTAACCAAGCATCTATATCTTCTTCCAAATCATCTAGATCTACTATCTATAAACAAGACCCATACACTCTCGAGACCCTCCTTAAGCCTTGGATAATGATTACCATAATAAAACAGTGAAATTTATTCATAAAAATTTATGTATTTACAATCATTAAATGTTTATTATTTATAAGTTGGGAATCATAACAATCAAGATGGTGATTTCCATTCTGATGTCTGATTCCTAGGTTTATGTCTATATGTGGTCATGGAATTGGAACATATATAGACATAAATGATGATGACACTTATGCGATCTATAAATTTAATGTTGTCCAAATATATGCACATTCCCAACATCCATTAATATTAATGGCTCATCATCCCACTCCATTCCAAGACATGATTTTTTAAGTATGTAATGGTGCATCCTCTCGACTATATGGATCATCATATGAATATATCAGGACACTCATATTATCATCGAGTTAATTAATTATGTAGGAAACCACATCAAACACCATAGTCATGTAATACACTAGGGAGAGATAAATCATACCCATCTATTAGTTGTTCCTAACCATCACAATGTTTATAAATGATGAAGAGACCCATGTACAATACTACGGTATATTTATTTATTAGGGTGAGTTTAATAATCAACATTTCCTAAGAGAGAATAATCATCATTGAGTACATATCCTATTTCAAATCCAGTAATGTTAATATAGAAATCTATAATAAATAACACCGCATACAAAATAAAATTCCTAGAATCTATATCTGAGGATGTATCCCTAGGAATCATTTTCATATATTTCATTTCCTATTTCTTATTATCCATAACCAAGAAACCACCATAGGAAATCACCACTAATTTATTAGTAAATAAGTTAATGCATAAATTAATGATTGAACACAACAGAATGCCTTAACCCACCAGTAATTCTACTGAATCATGGGATAAAATGTCTGGGATGTGTTATATAGTGACACATGGAAACTTATATACCCATAACCAATATACTACTTCACTTTTTCCAAAGATTAGGGCACCCACTAGGTCCTAAATCTCTTGAGATGGGAGATGCATTCTACATGAGAACCTCGAGGTCTATAAAAAAGAAATGGTACCCTTATTGGAATCATAAAACCCGACACAAATGAAGTGTAATCTTGTAAGAGTCCCTAAAAATGAATATTTAGTAATAATTATCCCACATAGGATACTAATAATGAAACAATAGCAGTGGTATCCTATAAGGGATTCTCTAGATTAGAATGTATGTGGAGTTGTACTATATTGGAACCATGGAAATAATAAGATAGTGGGGGAATCCTATAAATAATTCTATAGAAAACATAAGTAGGGGAATAGTATATGATATCCCTAAAAGGAAATGATACAGTAAGGAATCCAACATGGGTACTCTAGGATAAATCATTAGTAGATACATCTTACCTAGGATCCATAGAAAAAAATAATATTGAAAACTCTTCGGAGTGAAAGGAATATATCGAAAGAAATACAACCTTAAAGGATGAGTTAAAAATCCCTAATCAAGAGATATATCTTTTTTATGATATATAATCAAGTATCTCACTTTATAAAAAATTCTAGAATATATTAACAGCGAAAAAACACTCCATTTATTATGAATATGGAATCATATAATAGTTTTGATCAAATAACCAAAAGGGTTCTCCCATTGTTATCTATTTGGAGTGATACTCATAATGTTCAACTAATGTGTCTAATTACGACTATTAGGTGTAAAATAGTAAACCCATAAAAATGATTGTAAGGGGTTATATGGTGTGTATTCTTGAGTACACAATGTTTACTTAGAAACCGCCACATTGGGATGTACATCATCTATATATCTTAGTAAATACTATCCTCAGATTGTGTATATCACATAAATGGTGTGTAACCTACATTGTATATTTTCACATGTACCTAATATTTTATGGGTATGTATTTTACATTTTTATGTATTAATTCATGGCCTGAAGGCCTCACTAGGTCTCTTTCTGTACCTTACATTACCATGTACCTTTACACATGATGTATGGACAACTACACAACATCTTGTCTCTGTACTAATACACAAAATGTATACCCTATTCATAGAATTTAATTTTACAAATATAATATTCCTATAATTTTAAGAAAAAAATGTGTTTTTATAATCAAAAAATCCGTTGATCGAGATATCAGGACAAGAAACCCCCTCAAATCGATTCAAATTTCCATTTTTATCCTGAAATGATGTATATAATTCCTTAGTGACCCAAATATTTATAATAGTTCATCAATATAGAGAGGGGTAATTAAATATGGATTTAGGGAATACAAGTATAATGACATAAATTTTGGATTGATCCACAAAATCTTCACCTTTATCCATAGCCCGTAGGTATTTTACAACAATATCGCTTCTCCCAAACCCCATGGTGGATCCTCAATTACCCCCATTTTTTCTCAATATATCACTCCCTTTTTCAATCTTATGTCACACAATGTGAAATTCACATTTTTTATATTTTAATTTCTACGAAGGAGAATAAAATAAATGATTAAAAATAAAAGGATAAAAATAAAAAAAGGGGCTTGAGTCGGGCCCCTGCACCAAACATTATTTTATGCCTTGCTTAGAAAATCCCTAATTTTACAAACCCAAAAGTGGAGAAATAATCACAATCTAAAATCCATTCATAAGAATGAACAAAACCATAATGTGAAAAAATTAATATTTAATTAAATTTCTAATAAAAATTATTTATTCAATGAAAATTTAGAAATCCTACTTTCTACAAATATCTTATCATAATGTAAATTATCTTTCCAAAAACCAATGGAGTTTCCAAAACAATTATAAGAAATAATATATTATTTTAACTGACCATTTTATCCATATTAGATATCTGAAAATAAAAATTAAAATTTATACTCAATTTCACAGTCTGGAAAAACTCAAGTCATTAAAATCTTCCCAACATAACTGTTCTGGTCACCTAGAAACATTGGTGTTCAAACCCAATGATTCTCTAATCACATGAATCATCCCAACTTCATCATCTAGATCATTGAATGAGGAGACTCATATAATTCACATCTCTCACATCACGAGAGAGGTCTTACCCCAATTGATCTCATACTCCACACCATGTGAGTATCCATATCCCTTCCCTATTACTGAGATCAATTCCCAAAGGCCCAATGTCTTTCTGTTACTACTCACATCCACCATAGTGTCCAGAATGGATCATTGAAGATTGAAAATGTGGATAAATAAAAACATAAACTATTCGAACATCCTACGAATTATTTCCAATGAAAACAATGAATGTAAAATCATTACAATGGTCACCTCCATAAAAAATAATATAGGTTGACTCCTATCTATATGGATCACCATACAATTCTCAATGAAAGTAACCACAATAGGTTCCATCATAAAAACAAAAATTACTTTGAAAAATATTTCTATATAACTAACAACCTCTCAATATAATCCTATTAGTTTATCAATAACTGAATTGGTCTTCTATAATGAGGATTACACAAAGAGTTCATAAATATATTTTTATTTCTCTCTATTAATCTATGCCCACCTAAAATAAGATTCAATTTCCTTTCACCAATATATTACACCATGTATCCCAACAATATGTGTCACATTACTCCATTAGGTCAACTGTCTCATGAAACCAGATCCATTCATGATGCATCCTCCACCACAACGGGGAAATTTATCCTTACATCAAAAATTTTGGAAATTAATTCCAATTTTTTTCATTAAAATCATTGATCCTCATCTCACACATGGAGACACACTGATTTACAATTTGAATGTTTCTATAAATAATTGATGTGTACCATAATTATCGGACTCATAGTCTAATTAGTTATCCATCACAAGCTCAAGATGACTAAGATACATGGAACACTAGTCTCATTAACCCAATATATCCATAAGAAATCATATTTACCTATGGTAAAATCAAATATACCATGATATATTTTATGATCATACATCTAATTGTGTTTTTTAAATGTGAGCATCAAATGAAAAATTATTGGTTAACTGAGAAAGGAACATGAGTAATCATGCCCATAAAATCTAGTCTCAAAATAAAAGAACCATTGATTAATCCTCGAAAATCAAATGAACAATCATGAATATATCATAAAATATGAGATCCTATCAGTTATAAATCACAAAATGAGTGCTCAACCGGCTCAATGTCTTAATTGTCATCGTTAATCTAGTCCAATCATGCTGATTGGATTCCCTAAATAAAAATGAACAATGACTAACATGGGTCCATGTAAAAAAAATCTATATGTCTCAAACCCATATCAACTAATAATGTCTAATCATGGGTAAGATGTCTTACCACATAGATAATGATTAAATCCTATGTAAAATGTCACATCACACAAGTGTCCATATGGCCAACCTCGTAAATGGAATCATTCTAACAAAAATCTAAATTCTCTATATGGGAGATAAGAAACCATAGTAACCTATGTGTTTCATAATGTCAACATATAAATTATAATGGGTGTGAATTTCAATCTTATAGTGGAAAACACCCAATAAGTTTTAATTTTAACTCATTTAATTAAAAAACCATTTAACTCAACAATTTTAATGAAATTACAATTACAATACCACCATCCAAGCATATGACTCCAAGGGACTTGATGATTTCCATGTATCCACATGAAGAACATCCCCTATTTTATCCTAATATGTATGTAGAAAATTTTACTCTATAACACTTATCGAGAATTTTTATATAGAAACAGCCCTTGAGGTTACATCTCACAATAAACTTCATGGTTTATATTGGAATCATAAAAACTGAACCAACTATGAAATAATAGTGAAGGTAAAAACTATCAGTACTAAGCTATAAGGGTCAGTATTACTCATAGAACATATCCCCAATGATCCATGTAGTGGATTACTGTCACGTTTCAATTATGTAAAATTTCATTTGAAGCTATGTTTGAACACATTATATCGGTTTTCTATAACACATAAATAAACACAAAATAAGTAACATTACCCTATGAGGGGTTCATCGCTATGAACCATGTACCCTATAAACTAAAAGGGACATTTCAACTCCCTTTCATGAGGATAGATTCATCAACCCCATCATCAAATTTCTAAAGCTATATTTACATGTACTAGTAATAAGTGGGAATATATACATGCAATAACAATTGATTATAATTGTATCATGATCATTTATGATAAAAAAAATTAGAATACATATTATAATTTAATACATATTCCAAAAATATAAGTTAAACCACATGTTACAATGAATATATCATATAAATAATACATTCCAATATGATGTATGAGATTCCTCTTTCTATTTCTAGACAATAGACAAAATCTATCATTATCCTCCTCCCATGGGAAAAGAACCATAAATCCATCAATAGCCACTCTTCAATGGGATAAGAGGAATATATCCAAAGTATTTCCTAAACCCAACACAAAAATTTTCGCTCTATAATAAAAAACTATTAAATTCACTAATATCTCATATTAATGACATCAATTCCTTTTCCTTAGTAAAATAGAATTTTTAGTAATACATGTTTCTTCAATAAAATAGTCTGATTCCCAAAACATTTTTTGAAATATTCAAATTAATACAATATATCATATCTAAAATAGTAATAAAAGTTTAATGTAATACGTAAAATACAAAATTGTAACATCTTATCACAAAATCTACTATACTGGTGCTTCGAGTTGGTTCAACATAAGAAATCTAGAAAGGCTCTACATTTTCTAGTGGATGATGAATATTACTGAGAGAATATAGAGTGTATTTATAGATTATTCCATCATATAAATGTAAAAAATAATATATTTAATGGTGTGATCTCTTCTCTCCCTTTACATTTACGGTTTGGAGAATTATCAGGGTTTAGGGGAGGTTCCATGAGTTTTCAGTGTATGATATTGGTGTTGTGGTGCTGCTACGAGAAATATATGTCATATAATATTTACATGAAATGAATTTGTTGTCATGGAAATTAAAGGTCATATTCATGATGTGTAATCATTTGTTGTTAAATATTGAAACTGTGATTAATTTTTGGAGAAAAAAACAATAAGGATTACATTATGTGAAAGGTGATTACACATCATTTAAATATATGAGGCAATGTAGTTTTAAAAGTTATTTATGGCATACTATTTTTTTGGAATGGATTCATCTTCCTATCATTTTGGTAAAACCCTAGGTGCCCTGAGGTGTTCATCAATCCCTCTTCCTCTCTCTTTTTTCCATTGGTCTTGGTGGTTGTCCATTTGTGATCGGTGATTATCCCTTCCATCTTAATTATATTTTTCCTTCCATTACACTACTAATGATTCATTATGAAGATATTGATATAATATGGGGAGTTTATTGGGTTCTATTTTGATTTTATTTTGTTTCGGTGTATGTTGATCCATGTTTTCTAATGGTGTGGTTGTGGTTTGGATGTGTTCTTTTTCACCCAATAGTGTGCATCATGTCTGGAAAGCATCTTTGTTGTAGGGAATACCTCATTTCTCTTTATTGTGTATTACACAAGAGGGGTATTATTTTTTAACCAATTTATTATTATTTTTTTATTTATTTATGATTTGTAAATGGTTATATTTAAATGTAATGGTAAATGAGAGTTGATTCACATACATTAACAACTTTAATAATATTTTTCATATACTAGATTATACGAACATCTAACCCAACTGAAAATTATTGTCATTATGGGCATTTTTTCACTGCATATATGTTTTTAGATTTCTGATTTTGTTGGGGTGGTTCTGATGTCACCATAAATGGGAATTGGCCAATAATATATATTTTGATCATAAAATGGTTTCCCTAGATAATGGATTGTGTGATAACGTCACAAAATTTACATGGAATGTGATAAAAAAACATTGTAAAATTTTAAAATAATCATGATTTGTTGTTACATGTGGTCATGCTTATGGGATGGCGATGTGTGGTTCGAGAATGTTGCGATGATGGTTCATGCTCTATGTTTCTAGGATGGTGATGTGGTTTTTTTGTCCATGATTTTGGGGTAGAAACATGTTCTATTTTTCCATGGTTTTCTGAAGGTTCTCAGACTGGTTTGACCACACAAATAGGGTTTAAATAATTTTTAGTTGGTTATGATTTTTTGGGTGGTGATGGTGGTTGTTTTTTTTTTGACTTTCAGGAAGCGAGGTGGCTTGTTTGGATATTAATTTGGGACAACGAGTTAGTTTTTCTTGAGTTCAGATAGAATAAATAAATAATTGATTGATATTTGTTGAAATTGATCAGTATGGTTTGGTAAATATTGTAAAAAACATAAATGAATAATTAAAAGGTGGATTGTTTGATTAAATGTGGTTGATGAAAAATGTTGAAAATAATGAGATTATTAAATGAAATTGGTTGGAAATTTGAAATGTGTTTGTGTCTTGGAGTGTGGTGTTGTGAATTTAGATGTGTAAGAAAATGTTATGGTGTTTTGAGTGGGTTATTTTTTAGAACCCTTAGGCCGGGATTTAATATTTGATAATATATATATCTATACATTTATATTCTTTAGATTTTTATATTCAACCCACCCATGTCGAACACAGTGTGCTGACACCCATAATGTTATAGGGGTGTTTTCCAGGAATCTGCCGAGGAGTGTAGAGGGCAGGGTACACACTCTTTACCTTGCTATCTTCTAGGTGATTTGGGTTTTTTACATATTATGATGGACATATATCAATAAGTTCATTAGATTGTTGTTATGATAGCCTAGGTTTTTTTGAGAGAGACATGACATTGCTTTTGGGGCAGTGGATATGGTGTTATTTGGTGGATTGAGATGTGATCGTTCCTATGTGATATTTACTAGTGGGGTCATGGATGGTTTGAAGTGGAAACCAGATTAATGTCAAACATTTTCAGTATACCATACTACTCTAGTTATGGTTGTGGTTGTGTTATGGCCAAGGTGTTATTGGGCGATAAGTGTTGAACACATTATTTTAGGATGAGGATCACATGTTCCTTCTATTATGGATAGTTGTGTCTATTATTGTGTGGAGGTGAAGTATACAGAACATATGAGAGTTCCATGATGTACGCCTTTTAGTGTGAGAGTGGAATACCTTATTGAAAGTGGTGCAGGGTGACCTTATTGATAATATTGTTGTTATATTAAATTACATGTTTTGCGTTTATTTAGAGTGATTTGTGAGGTTGGGTAGCTTATTTAATATTGATAGGTTCTGTGTCACTTATTAATATTTAGTTTTTGGTATTTTATACGTGGAAATATATATGTATCAGTTTTATTTATATATTAATTTGGGATGGTTTCGGATTTGTTTTATATTATTCCATGGAGTTTATGTGGAAGATTCATATTATCTCCTAATCATATTTATATTATAGAGGATAACGCCTCCCATACATGATATTTTTATTGCCTCGGTGCTAGTCACCACCCCAGACCTACTAGAGGAGGGACTTGGGGGTCATTAGCCCTCTCCCTAAATTGTGTAATCATTGGAGGGATGGGGTCATGAAAGACTAGTATAAGAGAATTGGTTGAAGGTTAGGATAGATTTTAGAGTTGATAATAGTTAGTAATTCATGGGGTCGTATAAAAATAGTTCTATTTGACCTTTGTTTTTGACATATGCTAGGGAGACTTGAAAAAAAATGGTATTTTATGGCCCCTCATGATTCAATTCAGGAACATTGAGCTTATTGGAAGAGATAGTGATGTAGACCTGTATGTAGGGTACAGACCTATTATAGGAAAGCACATTATATTTTCCTATTTTTGTGTTTTAATTGGGTGGTTTTTGTATGACTTAAATAGAAAAAATGTTATAAATGAGTTTAATTTAATCTTAATAAATCTAAACATTACTGGGATTAGAAAGATCCTTGGTTTCCTTTCATATGTGGCTCATGTGCATCATTCACATGTAGATAATGTAGTTGAGGTTTAGTAGGATGATCTAGTGGATCATCATAGGGTTGATATGGTTGAGGATAATCATTAGTTGAAGACAATGTTGTGTTATTTCCAGTGGAAGGATTTGGGTATGCGCATGGGAAATGACTCAGATGTGGAGACAAAGAGATAACTATTGGAGCTCAAGATTGAATTTTGTTTGATCTATGCCCGACAGAGTGACTTTATTTTATAATCTAGTTAGATGTGGAGAGCTACATATTAGTAATGAATGATGTATGTGGTATAGATGAAATTATAATATTTTGTGTGTCAAAAACCAGAATAAGTTCTAGGAATTTTCCTTTCATCAACCTTAATAGTAGTAAATTGAAAGGTTATTCTATCTCTTCTGTAGGGAAGCATGTCATTACGGGATCTAGGACTCAATTTTACGGACCATATGAATTACAAAGAAGATATTTTTCATCATTATTATTCTTTAGTGAGACGTATTAAAGTGTAACTCGCTCATTATATCTCATATTAATTAAATCCATTTATTTTTCTGAATTATCTGGTGGTTTAGAAGATGTCAGAGGTAATCAATTGGATGAAATGGGAAGTAGGTTTTATAAATGAGTGGATACAATAGGGTTCTTCATGGAGACAATTTTTTTGGTGTAAGTCACAAGCACCATTACCTTATATGATTTTACAATCAGGGAGTCGACAACATCATTTTCCTTTCAGGACTTCTAGGGACACTGTGTTTCTCACATATCTTGTGTGTATTTTTTAAGATGTTTTTTGTTTGGGGAGATCATTGAAAGAACCAAAACTTGTTCTTAATGGTTATTTGATCTACATATGGTGGAGGTGGATACAACCAGTGTTGTCCCCAATAATAGTTTCCAATGAAAAAATTTTAATACTAGGGGAAGTAGGATTTTGTTTTACCAAGGGGACAAGGAGTAGTTAAGTGAAAACTATAACATGTTCCCCATATTCAAAGGCCATGAAATGTGTTTATTCATGGATTTGATCATCAGTTGAGAGGAACTAAATATGGACATGGATAGTTTCAATCAGTGGTGGTTGAATTTCCACAGAGGATAGAGGTTTTCATAGGTATGATCAGTTTCTTTACTACCCTTTTATAATCCATGATTGATTCAGGATCACCACACTCTTTTATTGAACCATATCTATCCCATGCACTGGTAATATACATATATGGGCTTCACATTCTCATGGTGTGGACA
Organism: Viscum album; assembly: GCA_963277665.1. NCBI lineage: Eukaryota > Viridiplantae > Streptophyta > Magnoliopsida > Santalales > Viscaceae > Viscum > Viscum album. Next base: position 9,239 of record CAUJRU010002457.1, on the reverse strand, counting down.
ACAATAATTGGATTCAAAACCACCTTGTTTGATGTGTGTTGGGGGTGTGGACTGATGATGGGGTTGCAACAATTATGCGGGGACCTTTTAAAAATGCAAATCAATCCATGTTATTTCATTCTCGAAATCTACCGGTAGTATTTCAGATGTGATATTGTTGAATTCCTCCATAAGAGATTCATGTTTTAGGATGTGGATACCGAATGTAGGGTTTTTGATGGAATGTTGTGTTTACATGTGGGTATTGGGCATGTGGAGACCCTTTTATTCTTTTTCGATCAGTTTTCTATTGAATCAGGGGATGTTGAGATGGTAGTGGTTCTCATGGATATTGGAGATTTTCTGGATGTTTTTACCACGATCTTTGTAAAGTTACCCCCTCGACATGATTTTTAGTTCAGGATACACTTGTATCCAATGGCTTTACTAGTTTCAATGTATCCTTATCAATTGGAAACTTTTGAGATTAATGAGTTAATTATTAAGATACACAATCCTATGTGGAAGGGATTTATCTAGCCCAATGTGTCACCATAGGGTTCCGCAATGTGGTTATCCGATAAGGAAGATGGAATTATAAAGATTTGTATAGACTAATAGAGGTTACATCTGGTGATCGTCAAATACACTTATAGTATTCCAAGGATAGATGATATTTAAAACTATTGAGAGGGGATAATTGGATTCTATTATCAGTCCTTGGTTGTATATCACAAATTGAGGTTGAAAGAAGTCGAATTCCCAAAGACTGCCTTCAAATTTAGGTATGTGAACATTGAGTTTGTAATCATGCCATTTGGTGTTATAAACTCAACAAAAATGTTCGTGGGTATTATGAAATCAATGTTTAAGGTTTTCCTAGATCATTTCATCATCATATTAATTGATGATATATTAATCTAATCAAATTCAGATAATGAAAACACATTGTTTATTAGAAGTCCCTCTTATGTTCTTAGTTGCCTCCATTTATATAAAATGTTGTAACAATATTAGTTATAGACCCATAGGTTAATTTCATTGGCCATCTGGTTTAGCAAAATGTTGTGGTAGTATGATCTTAGAAGGTTTAAGAAGTTTATTTCAAAGGAAGATCCCATGAACATGGAAGTGGTTTACAGTATTCATGGTATTATAGGCTATTATTTGAGGATTTTACCTTATTTTCCACGAGTTTTATCCCAATTTACATCATTTAATAGGAAGTACACAGATTTCTAATGGAATGATGATTACCATGAAGCTTTTAGTTCCTCTAAGGGGATGCGAGTTACTGCACCATTGCTCTAGTTTCTTGAGGAAATGGTGTTATTAGAGGTTTTTTTATCACATTATTCTTTGAATTATGATTTATTCTATTGTAGAAGTATGATTTAATCTGTTATGGGTCTAGTAAGTTACGTCTAGGTGATCATAACTATTCCACCTCTAATATGGAGCTAGTAATAGATATATTTGCACTAAATTATTGGTGCAGTACCTCATTTGGTATATCTTTATGATATTCATAGATTTTAATAGGATGGTATATATCTTCTTCTAGTGTTATTTGAGCATGATGAAGTGGATGTGGATGTAGGTTCTTTAATAATATCACCTTGTGATTTAGTAATCCTTAACAATGGTGATTTTTTGGATGATTCTTATAGAAGGATGCCATGGAAGGATGTTATTGAGGTGTCTAGAGATTCTGGCAATGAAATAGATGAATTAACAACCTTTAACATAGATTCAATAGTAGATGGATGTAGAATATATTAGATTCATATAATAGTGCAGTATTAGGTGTAGAAGTTTCAATGTGGAGACTCAAAGGTAGAGGTGATACGTGATTATTTTCCATGTTCCCACTCCATTGGGGTGGTTATGGGATTGTGAGAAGTATATGTTGTTTTGTGGGTGGTTTTTTTTGTACCAGTAGGAATGCAAGATGGATTCCTCCATGAGATTCATAACTCACCTTTTGTGGTACAACAAGTTTTTTCCAATTTTTATTATGTCTGGAAGATTATGTTTTAGTGTCATAGGATGAAACTTGTATTGTTGAATTTAGTAACAAAATCGTGGCTTACCAGCAAGTAAAGGATGATCATCATGTTCCTAGTTTTTTTTCTTCACTTGGATGCTCTCAATTTGAAATGGGATAACATCTCTATGGATTTAATAATGGTTTTACATAGGGATCAGGGAGGTAGTTTTGTTGTCTAAATGGTTGTTTTTCAGTTGAAAATTTTATCAATCTTCTTAGTGATTATAGAGCATGGTATAGTTGATGATTTGGAAAACTAGTATTTGGATTAAGTGGTGTGGTTTAATGGATTTATGAGATCCATTGTCTAGGATCAGGATTAAATTTTTACCTCATGAGTCTTGAGGGGATTTCAACATGATTTTGGAACCCAGTTGTGCCCTATAACTTCTTACCACACTCGGAAAGATGGGAATATGGAGCAGACTATCTATATGGTGGAGGATATGTTGCAGGCATGTGAAATATCCAATAGTGGATCTTTAGATTGAAACCTACCTTTGGTGGTGTTTTCTTATAATATTTGTTACCACTATTCTATTGGAATGACCTCATTTGAGGATTTTTATAGTATATAGGGTTTTTCTTTGTTATGATAAAAAGGTGCAGGGGAGACAAACGTATTTAGTCTGGATGTGGTGAAAACCATGATAGGGATAGTCAAAATTGTTCATGAAATGATGAAAGAATCACATGACTGAAAAAAATCTTGTTCCAATCACATAAGAAGGCTCTTGTAGTTTTGTGTTATGTACCACATGTTATCTAGTGTTTCCCTTCATCTTGGGAAGAATATGTTTGTATTAGTTTGTATGTCTTCCCCTAGGTTATTGGAAACATTGAGGTGTTGGAGTGAGTTGGTGAGGAGGAATATCGGTTGGTGTTGGAGCGGATCCATTATGTCTTCCAGATATCTTATCTTTGTTCCTATATTTATGATGAAACCCATTTCATGGCAAATATATTTTTAGAAATTTAGGCAATATGATTTTTATTTAACAGCGAGTAGATATCCAGTATTGATAAGAGAAGACGTTTTTTGGATGGAACAATTATTTGGATTGTGTGTTGTAGGTGAATTATTTCAAGTAGGAGAGTACATGGGAAAAAGAGAAGAAGATGTGTCCCAATTACCCATTGTTGTCTTCAATTATATTTTCTCTATTTCATTGTGATGTGATGTTTGAATCCTTTTGTTATATGAGATTATCTATTTTTCTTTTCCGTGATGTGTGTGGTGTGATGTCTTATAATGTTCTTCCATATGAAAAGTTTAGGATTAAATTCCTAATTTATTTTCATTTTCTATGATGTTATTAAACCAATCAGGATGATTTAGTGCTACCTAGACTGGATTTTTTCTTTACATTGGGGACAAAATTTCTAGAATCATGTGTTCCAAATAGTGTGGTTCATTGGTTGTAGTGGATATCGGTTTTTACTATGTGGAGACCGATATGGTTTTATAGTCGTAGTTTGGTAGTGTATTTGTATGAGAGGATGTGTTATGTGGTTATTTTCATGTGATTTTGTAGTGTGTTTTTTGGTCATTTAGGTTGTCATTCTTGGATGTTGTTTTCATTTGACGTATGGAATGATCCTTGAGTGTTATCTATGGGGGTGGTTGTTGAAAACCCTTTCCTTATTGGCTTGTTTTTTTTATTCTGTGTTATAGTCATTTTATAGTTTTATGATGTAATAGTTTATTCCCTCTTATTATATAACTATTCTGTTTTTTAGCATTACAATTATTTGGTGGAGGTTTCTGGGGTGTTTAGTGGATGCTGGAGGTGGAGTAAGTTTTCTATAAGAAACACGTGTCCTTTACAATGTACATAACATCAAAGTTAGTTTCAAGTCATGCTCATGGTAGGTTTATGACATGTATATTTTATTGGTTAAATATTTAAATGGAAATTCATTTTTTAGTAAAACTGATTCCAGTGGATTACACAATGTGAAATTGGATTACACGTTATGTAAATCCCTGATGCATTGTTTTTTTAAAAGTTATTTCCAGATTAATTTTCATTTATTCTGTTATTAACTATTACTCCTCTCATTTTTGGAAATCTTTTGGTTCCTCGAGGAATTTATCAACAATTATTCTTCCCTCTTTGTATTGTTGGTCCTAGGATTTCTTTTTTGTAATCTGTGGTAAGCACTTGTTTATTAATTGTAGGTTTTATTTATTTCTTCTCTATGGTGTTCTCTATGTAAATGGTATTCTAATTTGGGGAGTGTATTGGGTTTAATTATTATGGTCTTTGGTTGTGGGGTAGGCCGATCTATGTTTTCTCATTATGTGGTTGTGGTTCGAGGGCAATCTTCTTCACCATACGGTGCGAATCATGTTTGAGAATAATATTTATAGTTTAGAACCCTTGAGTATCAATATTGTGTATCATGTGGGAGGGTTGTTATTTTCTTTATTGATGGTTTATTTTTGTTCGAGATTAATCAAATATAAAATATTGGATAAAATTAAATTAGAATGTAAATGGGGTCTGATTCAAATGTTATCATTGCTTATGTATTATGTTTTACATAGTAGATTTAATGGACTTGTGGCCCCATGGAAAATTATTTCAATTGGAGGATATTTTTATACTGTATATATGTGTTGATTTTTGTACATTGGTTTTTATTCTTATGATATCACCCTAAAATTAATATTGGATAATTACGTATATTTGGCTAATAAAAAAGTTTCCCTAGGATAATGACTTGGTTGAAAAATTTGTGAGAAATAAATTGGAATGTGATAAAATTCCCGTCGTAAATATATAAAATGATCTTGATGGGTTTTTATTATTTTATTTTGATTTAGGGTTAGGGGATTTAGAGATTATGTCCCATGTGTCATTCTTTTAGGGTGGTATGGTGGTTTGTTTGGCCGTTCTTTTGGTGTGGTGAAGTGGTTTTGTTTTCCATGGATTTTGGGAGTTGAGGTGGCCAGTTTTACCATGATTTTGAGGAAGTTAGTGGTTTGTTTTGTCTTCTTGTTGTGGAAGTGAGGTGGTTGTTTATTTTTTCTACATTTTATGAATTGATGGAGTAAATAATTAATTATTTTATAAGGATTGAAAAGGATTGGGTTTCTTTGTATAATGGGGAGAACTTTGGAAATGAATATTTTAAGAAAATATTAAATGTGGTTTATTCCAAATAATTAAAATAATGATATGACTAAATGAAATTGGTTGGTAATGTTAAATTTGACTGGATGAATGTTTTGTGGTGGTTTGCAATTAGACGTAGCAACAAAAGTGAAGGTTTTGTGCATTGGTTTTTTGGATTCAAAACTAATATATTGGGACTGATAGTTTTATATTATATATAAAAACTTGTATAATATTTCAATTTTTCTAGATACCCCACCCATGTCCAGAAATATGTACTTACACCTATATAGTCATACATGGGTTTTTTTCAAAATATGAGGAGTACAGATGGCTATTTCCCCACCCATTCCCTCTCTCTATTCTATGTGGGGTTTGTATTACACATAAAGGGATGGATGTAGGACTATTATTGTATTAGATGATGGTTGTGATATCATTTTTTCAGGTGTTATGGGACCATTCTTGTGGGGAATTGGCCCATGTGTTTTTGGGTGGGATGAGTATGATCATTCTTGTGGGGAGGCATCTAGTGGGGGTAATTCATGGAAGGATGAGGGATGAGACCGATGTACTTCCTGTTCATGATACCCTATAACCCAACATAAGGGAGTGGTTCTATCATGGCATATGTACTTTTTGTGAGAGATGTGATGTGGTTGAGTGTATGAGGATGGGAGCCCAAGATTCTTCAACCATGTTTTGTTATGACCATACTTGTGCATATGTGTGTTGTACTGAATAAACGTCAGTTCAAGGACCTACTTCATTGGGTGTGAGATAGGTATTATAGTGGGGAAGTGGTGCGGGATACCCTAATTGATGTGATTAAAATTATATTATATTACTTGGTTTTCATTAATTGGTTATAGTTTTGTGGTGAAGGTGTGATGGTTACAATACCTATAGAGTTGTTTTCTTTCTACATAAACATTTATTTCAGTTATTTACATTAGATACTTTTATATGTATCAATTATATTTATACATGAATGTGTGATGGATATATCGTTCATTTTATTATGTCATGGATTTTAATGTGGGTGATTCATCGATCTACCAATCCTATTTATGTTATATAGGGTAATTACACAAGCAAATGAAATTATTATAGCCTCAACTACAATCGCATCCCTAGGGCCTACTAAAGGCGGGACATAATAGTTCATTATATCTCTCCCCTCCTTGATGTATCTTTAGAGGGATTGGGTCATGAATGTGGAAAATAGAAGATATCATATAGTAGAGTAAAAAATTAGATTTCAGAAGCAGTGAACAAAAATAAATAGAATCTTGTTGTAATAATAAATTAAATTTTAAAAAAAATACCTAAAAACCATGTCATAGATACAACACTGGTCACCAATAAGTCTTACCATACAAGGATGAGAAAATAAAGGGACACAAATAAAATTAAATGACTATCCAGATAACTCAGAGTCACAAAACATATCTAGTATTCTAGACAATATCAAGCATCTCAATCCCAATTATATTCCTTATGAGTAGATCTTCCCAATCATGAAACCTTTAGCCATATCTCTTTCATTTATTTATCTATACTCAACATTAAAAAAAAAGAAATTATTGGATTCACACACACCACGATGCTTGTATTTATGTGATAATTACACTCAATAGGCCACCTAAATGGGGAATCTACAAATCTACTATAATATGTGGATTTTCATGAAATATGATTTGGCTTGTCGAGACATGACTAGAATGGTAAGGAAATTAAATAAAATGAAATTAATGTAGATTCCTAGGCTAGTGACCCCTATAAACATGACATTGTTCTGTCACACACACACACACATATATAAATATATCTATTACAAAATTTATATAAATATTATACAATATTCTTATATAAGAGTAAGGTGAAAAATAACACAAATCAATAATAGTCAATCCATGGGACTAAAATACCAATCATCTGGGATTCATAGAAAAATTAAACTGATCTATATTTTATTTAAATTAAGACATGTATCATTAATTCAATCTTTTGGTCTGTAATATCTATCTATAATAGATACTATTTCTTGTTCTATAAACGCCTTTTGGAAAATAATATCACCATAAGAGTATACATTCCCTAGTACTGTGATTACATGTACATACCTCCAATATTTATAGTGAATGATTTTTGGTAATATCATTATATCATGTAAATGATCTTTTATCTAGAAATCAGTACATTCAAAACATATAAATCTAGTATGTTATTTGATCCCTGTGTCATGTTTCATAAGAATTCATGACATTGGAGATCAGATAAACCATTATGGGATAACCCATATTAGATATGTAAAAGAAATGATATATAAATTCATGTACATAATCTAAATACATTCATATAAATAACTCAAAATATAACTTCCATTCATGTCGTTCATGTTTAATAACTAAATTATGCATCCACACAACCCTATTGAGGAACCTAGAGTTCTCTCACGATAGTGTGATCATCATCGTGATCATCAATGATACAGTGAACCATTTCTGACACTATGGTCAAATAATAAATTAAATACAGTATAATCAACACTCTCTCTCAAGGAAGAATAACCATCTTTGGGTGCATTAATTTTTTAGATAACATTTTCTGATAGCACTATATAGTAATCAATCACTAAGAGTGTAATCATACTCATCTATCTTGAGATTTTAATAATACATTACTGAATCTCATAATTTTGATACTAGGAAGTGCATCCATGAATCTACAATATAAGACATCAAAAAAATAAAACATCCTAGAATCTAGAAGCCAGGTTGTACCTCAAGTAATACTTGTCATATGTCATATTAAATTAGGATTATCTTCTAAAAACCATGATTTACTTCTAGAAATCATCCTCTCATCAACAATTAACATATTAATTCATTTAGAAAACAAAAATGGTTCCCAAACAACTGATACATCTACATTTCCAATTACTCATTTTTTGGTATGGTTTCTAAGGTTAAACCTTCTACCATCTCACCCAAACACAACACGCTCACCCATGGTTATTAAAACACTGTAGTATCCACTAGGCCCCTCATGTCATGACAGTGAACATACATCCATGATGGAATCCACATTGTCCATACATATAGAACTATTCCAATATTGGAATTATTTAAATTATTACATTGGTAATGGTATCCACCATTAGACCCTTAATAACATTAAAATAGGAAGAGGAATTCTATATGGAATAAACAAAATCCCATGTGGGACACTTGTAAATGATAATATAGTGGGTACATACATCAGTTAATCCACTACATAAGCATAATAATATGCATCCTACATGGGTCCCAAGTTGAAAATTTAATATAAAGTAATAATACATGGGATCCTATTACATCTTATAAGGGATATATATAAATAACAAATCGCATGACCTCCATGGATAGAAGGGAACCTCTTATAATTGATATATATTCAATTTATGATATATGAAGGAATAATTCAAAATATATATATCATGTACTATATTATATCAAGGGTTTCACTCTAAAGAAATTTATGTAGCCTATTACTAGATTAAGAACCAATTCAATAATAAATATCCCAAAACACCTTCTAGGACAGTTCAAACAAACATAAACGATTAACTATTTGTATGTATGGGAAAATATAATAAATATTTACTACTAATTTTATAATTACAATTATGGGTTATAAAATAAGAAAAATCTAAAAATGATATTTAGGGAGGAGTTCAAAAATTGTATATCCAACTAAAAATTATGTTCCCTCAAATCCGTGGGAATGTACTTCATCTAAAAATGGAATGTAAAATTCGTGTAGATGATGTGTACACCATGTAGATGAAATGTACCCAACATGGAGTACCTTTACTTGAACCTCACATGGTTTATAAATGTATTATTTCTTGTTATGTACTACTATATAATGTGCATCCTACTCAAGTTATATTTGTGTATGTACATGCTTAGTACCCTTAAATGTGATTTCATTCTAGGTACTCAACTATATTGTCATTTACTAGTAAACTGACTATATACACTATTCATATTTCTTACGTATAAAAATTTAAAATTCCAAAATGGGAGGAATTCACATTGAGG